>JANAVB010031019.1:941002-1163866 GCA_029216955.1 Iris pallida | reverse complement strand
TTATAAAACTATTTAAAAAAGCACTTTTCATCCATTTGAAAAAGTTTGAAATCATGAAAATACAAATGTACATAACATGCGAATGGATTCTAATCTCGCAACTGGGGCATAAGTCTCATCGTAGTCGATACCTTCTTCTTGATTGTATCCTTGAGCTACGAGTCGAGCCTTATTACGAGTCACTAAACCATTCTCATTCAGTTTGTTTCGGAATACCCAACGGGTGCCAATGACCGGATGATCAACAAGCCTGGGAACAAGTTCCCAAACTTGATTCCGTTCAAATTGGTTTAATTCCTCTTGCTATATCTATCCAAAAACTATCACTACATGCTTCATCAATAGTTTTGGGTTCTAGCTGTGAAATAAATGCAACACTAGAAACAATATCTCTACAGGATGTACGAGTACTTACTCCCTTGGTAATGTCACCAATTACCAAATCCTTTGGATGATTAGCTGTAAATTTCAACCTTTTCGCTTCATTCTGAAGGTAGCTGGTTCCTGGATCTTCTCTAGGAGGTTCAGCTAGTGCAGAGCTTGGTTGAGAATCAGCTGGAGTTGAGCTTGGTACAGATGTATCTTCGTCATTGTCATCAATTGTCATTTGATTCAATTCATCAAAAGTGACATTGATTGACTCTTCGATGATCATGGTACGTTTGTTGAAGACTCTGTATCCTTTGCTCTTGGCCGCATAACCTAAAAATATACCTTCATCGGCCTTTTCATCAAATTTTCCCAAATTGTCTTTTGTATTAAGAATAAAACATTTACAACAAAAATTCTAAAGTATGAAACTGAAGGAATTCTATCAAACCATAACTCAAATGGAGTCTTCTTCGATTTGGGTGAATTAGAACTCTATTGAGAACAAAGCAAGCTGTGTTGACAGCTTCAGCCCAAAAATATTTGGGTAGACTAAACTGGTTTAACATCACTCTGGCCATTTCGGTTAGAGTTCTGTTCTTACGTTCCACAACTCCATTTTGTTGTGGAGTCCTAGGACAGGAGAACTCGTGTATAAAACCGTGTGTGACACAAAATTGCTCAAAATCAGTATTTTCGAATTCGGCACCATGATCGCTTCTAATGCGAGTGATCATGTAACCTTTTTCATTCTGAACTTTCTTACAAAAGGCGACAAATTCGGATAATACATCATTTTTGCGTGTCAAGAAATATACCCACGTGTATCTAGAGAAATCATCTACAATTACGAAAGTATAAAGTTTACCTCCGAGGCTAGCAACTCTGCTAGGACCAAATAAGTCCATATGAAGCAATTATAGAGGTCTAGTAGTACATACTGCATTTACTGATTTGAATGTGGATCTGGTAGCTTTATTTCTTTCACATTGGTTGCATACCGAATCCTTTTTGAATGAAATGTCCGGTAAACCGCGTACTAACTTCTTTGTGGATAATCTTGATATTGTATCCATATTTGCGTGACCGAGTCTCATATGCCACAGATGACTCTCATCACTTTTGGCCATTAAGCATCTACCTGAAATGTTAGTTTCTTCTAACAAATAGAAAACATATATTGTCTTCCCTGATACCTTCAAAGATAGTACTACCAGTTGAGCTATCAACTATAGTACATTTGTCTTTGCCAAAGCTGATGCCATAACCATGATCATCTAGATGACTTATGCTGAGTAGGTTATGTTTCAACTCGGTAACCAGACAGATATCCTTAATCACAGGATAGAGAGACTTACCAACATCATCGATACCAATAATGTACCCTTTCAAATTATTACCGAAGGAGACATAGCCTTCCTTCTTTTTCTTCGACAGTATTGCAAATAGGGTAGCGTCACCGATCATATGCCGTGAGCAGCTGTCGAGGATCCATTTGCTTCTAGCATGTGAAGGATGTTCCACCTGATCGGATGCCATAAAGCATACGTTTGCAGCGTCTTCTGATTATTCGTCTTCTGAGTCGCTGGCTTCACTTTCATGCCATATGCTGGTGTTGGCATACTTCCGTGATGTTGATCTCTTCAGGTTCCCTTTTTTATACCTGTTGCTCTTCTTGCTTGATGATGAGTTTGTGGGACAATCCTTCTTCATGTGTCCCTTCTTCTTGCAACCATAGCAGACAGCATCTTCTTGGTACCAGTTGTTGCTGTTGTTTTTTTTTGACTCTCTTCTCATGTCTCATGAATCTTTTGAACTTCCTTGCTAGAAGTGCTTGATCTTCGGTGTCGGATCCACTGCTGTCTGAGTCATCTTCAGCAGCTTTTCTATGCTAAGCCTTGAGGGCGATAGTCTTCTCCTTTGGTGCAGGCTCTTCAAAATCTTGCAGCTCCAGTTCATGAGTGAGTAGCTTACCCATGAGTACTTCTAGGGACATCGTTGTGAGATCGTTCCCTTCAATGATTGCGGTAGCCTTTGGAATCCAGTTCTTGGTGAGAGCTCGCAGGAGTTTGCGAATCTTTTCATGGTTACTGTAATCTTTGCCTAGGGAGGACAAAGGATTTACAATATCCAAGAACCTCTCGAACATTTGTGTAACTATTTCGTTGGGCTTCATTTTGAATGCTTCGTACTCTTGAGTAAGTCTGCTGACTTTAGATTCCTTGACTTGAGTCGTGCCTTCATGTGTGACTTCGAGTAGCTTCCATACTTCATTAGCCGTTGTGCAGATAGACACCCTGTTAAATTCAGTTCTGTCTAAAGCACAAAAAAGATTAATGGCACCTGCGTCAAGACTGGCCCTTTTTTTCTTCCTCTGTATATCTGCTATGGGGTTTTTCAACCAAAACTCCATCAACATTTATACGAGGTGGCTTCTGATAGCCATCAAGAACAATGAACCATAAATCAAAGTCAAGAGATTTTAAGAAGAAACTCATCCGTGTTTTCTAATATGTATAATTCGTACCATCAAACAGTGGGGGTCTGTTTGTGGCCTGGCCTTCACTTGTGAATTTTACAGTTGCCATGTGTTGTGCTGTGATCTATATAACAGTTAATTAAAAAGAATAAATAATTGTACTATTACCTTTGCTTTACTTGTAACACCCGCTCTGATACCAATTGTAGGAACGAAATAGTAAAGCGGAATACTCTAGAGGGGGGTGAATAGAGTTGGCAGCGGAAAAATGCTAATTAAAAATGTTAGCAGCACAATCACAGAATATTAATCACAACTAAAATAATGTTAAAAGCAAAGTTGAGAGAGCAAACGCAAAGACAGCGATGTATACTGGTATCCCTCTGTTGAGGACTAATCCAGTCGGTAGAACTCTTGCTACCAGTTGAATCCACTATTGGAAAAACTGCAAGTTTTCTTACGAAGTCCTTGCAACTTCTACAACGCGAGCTTTGATACGAAGAACTCGTCCAACTTCAAATGTGAAGAGGTATTCTTCAATCAAGCCTTCTGATTACAATCTCTCAGAAACTTCTAGACCGTACCGCACTGGCAAATTGACTAGAGGATTGTAACTGGCTTGGGATCTGAAATTGAAAGCTCTAGAAAAACTCTTTGGAAGACTGAAAGCTTTAGATAGAGAGAAGATTGAAAGTGAATGAGTGAATTGAAATGATCGAAATCCTTCTCTATTTATAGGAGTTCCAAAGGCAGACTTCTGTCAGAATTCGGGCAGAATTCGGGCAGAACTCTTTGAGCAAATCTCGATCAAATCCGCAACTGCAGGAGGACCAAGTTCCAAAGATTCAAAATCACAACGACCACCAACCGAACTCTGGCCGAACTCTGGCCGAACTCGGTCCGAGTTCTGTCAGGGTTAAGTCAGGGTTTAGTTAGGGTTTTTGAAAAAGCTTTTGGTGATTTTTGAAAACCTTTTTTGAAAACCTTTTTGTAAACCTTTTTGTAAGGTCATTAAAAATATTTTGAACTCATTTGAGGGATAGTCTATTTGCCAGTACGACTCGGTGTACAACATATTCCTAGACTCAAATAAAATAAAAACACATTGCATAAGGAATTACAGACTCGAGTAGGCAAACAGATCTTCGGTCTTGAATGAAGTGGATAGCCAATCTTGATCATGTCCAAGAATCCGAGATGTCCCGACTAGCTTCGTATATCCAGACAAAGTTTGATCAATTATTAAAATCAGGTTGACCATATGACCAATGGGCCAACAGATTTTACACGAGTTCTCCTGCCCTAGGACTCCACAACAAAATAGTTGTGGAACGTAAGAACAAACTCTATCCTAAATGGCCAGAGTAATGTTAAATCAGTTTAGCCTATCCAAATATTTCTGGGCTGAAGCTGTCAATACAGCTTTTTTTGTTCTCAATAGAGTTCTAATTCGACCCAAATCGAAAAAGACTCCATTTGAGTTATGGTTTGATAGAATTCCATCAGTTTCATATTTTAGAATATTTGGTTGTAAATGCTTTATTCTTAATACAAAAGACAATTTGAGAAAGTTTGACGAAAAGGTCGATGAAGGTGTATTTTTAGGTTATGCGGCCAAGAGCAAAGGATACATAGTCTTCAACAAACGAACCATCATCATCGAAGAGTCAATCAACGTCACTTTTGATGAACTGAATCAAATGACTATCGATGATAATGACGAAGATCCAACTGTACCAAGCTTAACAAAAACTGATTCTCAACCAAGCTCGGCACTAGCTGATCCTCCTAGAGAAGATCCAGGAACCAGCTACCTTCAGAATCTGCCGAAAAGATTGAAATTTACGGCTGATCATCCAAAGGATTTGGTAATTGGTGATATTACCAAAGGTGTAAGTACTCGTATATCCAGTAGAGATATTGTTTCTAGTGTTGCATTCATTTCACAGCTAAAACCTAAAACTATTGATGAAGCATGTAGTGATAGTTTTTGGATAGATGCTATGCAAGAGGAATTAAACCAATTTGAACGGAATCAAGTTTGAAAACTTGTTCCCAAGCCTATTCATCATCCGGTCATTGGCACCCGTTGGGTATTCCGAAATAAACTGAATGAGAATGGTTTAGTGACTCGTAATAAGGCTCGACTCGTAGCTCAAGGATACAATCAGGAAGAAGGTATCGACTACGATGAGGCTTATGCCCCAGTTGCGAGATTAGAATCCATTCGCATGTTATGTGCATTTGCATGTTTTCATAATTTTAAATTATTTCAAATGGATTTTAAGAGTACATTTTTAATAGTTTTATAAAAGAAGAAGTTTTTTTAGCACAACCTCCAGGTTTCACAGATTTTAAAAATCCTAATCATGTTTTCAAGTTGAAGAAAGCTTTATACGGTCTGAAACAAGCCCCTCGTGCTTGGTATAATCGTCTAAGCTCTTTCCTACTTGACAACAGTTTTTCAAAAGGCAAGGTTGACACTATACTTTTTATTAAGTCCTTTAATGGTAAGCTTCTCTTAATACAAGTCTATGTCGATAATATTATATTTGGATCTACTGATGAATCTCTGTGTCAAGAATTCTCTAAGTGTATGCAGAATGAGTTTGAGATGAGCATGATAGGAGAGCAGAAATTCTTTCTCGGACTGTAAATCAAACAAACTGACAATGGGACGTTCATAAATCAAGCCAAGTACACAAAAGATTTGCTAAAAAAGTTTGATCTGGACAATGTCAAACTAATTGGCACTCCGATGGCAACTTCAACAAAGCTTGATATTGATGAACAAGGCAAGCCGGTCGACACACGTAAAGATCGAGGTAGGATCGGTAGTTTACTTTATTTAACGGCTAGTCGTCCAGATATTATGTTTAGTGTTTGCCTGTGTGCACGTTTTCAAGCTAATCCAAAGGAATCACATCTGTGCGCAGTTAAGCATATCTTTCGATACCTTAAGGGCACTTCTTCTGTTGGCTTATGGTATCCCAAAACTAAGTCCTTTGACCTTATTGGTTACTCTGATACAGATTTTGCTGGATGCAAAGTTGAAAGAAAAAGTACCAGCGACACATGTCATTTCTTAGGCAAGGATTTAGTCTCATGGTTTAGTAAAAAGCAAAATTATGTAGCCCTATCAACAACAGAGGCTGAGTATATCGCCGCAGGATGTTGTTGTGCTCAGATTTTGTGGATGAAACAAACCTTAGAAGACTATGATTTATTTTATACACATATTCCCATTTTCTGTGATAACACGAGCACTATTAATTTGACTAAGAATCCATTATGTCATTCTCGTACTAAGCATATCGAGATCCGACATCATTTTCTTAGAGATCATCATCAAAATGGAGATATTGACCTTATGTACATAGATACTGAGAATCAATTAGCTGACATTTTCACAAAACTTCTAGCAGAAGATCGTTTCAATTATTTATATCGAGAATTAGGAATTTTGGACGTCAATAATGTTAATTGATTTTATTTTATGATTTTATTTCAATATACAAAACTGTGTTAGAGACAAGCCAATAAAGAGTCTGTCTGTCACCACAACTACGATTGAAGCGAAGCGGTACTTAAGAGTTCCCCGGTGAACCTCCGCCAGCTGGGACAGTACTCCTACAGCTAATCTGAAACAGTCGCTGTGTAACGAAATTTAATTTATCAAATAACATTAATTATATTATTTTAATATCAAAATTACTAATCTTTGAATTAAATATTTAAAATGAGCCAACGAAAAAGAAAGTGTTTCAAACCAACCCCAGGCGAATTCGGCCAGACTTCGGACCAAATTCGGCCCGAGTTCGGTTGAAGGTATCAGACTATATAACTAGAACCCGAGAGCATTTCTTCTTCATTACTTCTAAACACCATCATCACAGCAACAACAGCCGCGCGAGAGCAGCCCTAACCTTAGTTCTTCACCACCCCTTCTCTTCCAATCCAAGTGGTGAAATCAATCCAAACTTTGGATTCGTACGGAGTTCGTTGTTCTCTATAACATATTCGAATCTCGGGAGGTATAACTCCTTATTTCCCCTCCTTTCAATTTTGTGCTATTTAATTTTATTGCACAAATGGCACCTAAGGGATTTAACCCCTTCAAGAGGAAGAAGACAACCAACCCAAGTGAGGAAGGTTCATCTTCGAATCTACACACAGATTCCCTCTTTTTGCCAGTCCAATCTAGCGATGGCGCATTCGACGGGTTTTACTTTCAAACCCTAGATCAAGCCCTACTGTGGTATGGAGACTTCTCCATGAGATCCATATGCACAGGCGCTCCCATCAAGTGGACTGTGTTTCCAGAACACCGCCCTTTCTTTGAGGCATTATGGTTACAATATTTTGTTAAACTTTGTTTCCCCGTAGCAACTAATGCTATTAGACTGTTCTACTGTAATGTCATATTAAACACGTTTGACGTAAGTACACATGTTGGAGGATTAGATATCAATTTCAATGATGTTGTCTTAGCGAAAATCCTTGGTATTTCTAACGAAGGTGAACCGTTTGTTGATATGACTGAATTTGATTTCCCCGATGGCATGACACTTACTAGTTTCAAAGCGGAACTCTGTTCACCTGATCGAGTTCGTTCTGGAAAGTTTAAGGCAAACAACTTGAACTTGTTTAATTATGAATTGCACCGCATCATCTACTCCACTCTCCTTCGAAGTCTACTTCAAAGGATGCTGTCACATCTCTTGAACTATCAGCTATGTATCACATTCTTAAAGGGATTCCATTTTCTGCCCCTAAGACCATTATTCAGATGATGAGACGTTGTCGTACAAGAGATAGAAATCTCTCTTATGCGATGATTCTCCCACGCGTCTTTCAGCGTTTCGACATTGATTTATCAACTTGTACTCAAGACCCTGAGCCCAAGTTTCTAAAGTTATCTCGTCGCAGTCTGACTGCTGCTGCTCCTCCTACTGTTCCTGCTACTGCTCCACCTCCTCCACCTACTCAGCAGTATGCCATATCTTTTGAGGGCATACACCAGCACCTTTCAGATTTGTACGTCTCGATGACGGATATGGCTCGCGAGCGTGAGTTCTGCGATGTCATCCGTTATCAGACGATTGTAAATTCTTTAGCTGATCTTCGATTCGCCCAGACTGGACATTCTGCCGGTTCTATTCCAAGAGATCCAGCTTTCTCTGGTTACCGCTGTGAGGATA
Source organism: Iris pallida (assembly GCA_029216955.1). NCBI lineage: Eukaryota > Viridiplantae > Streptophyta > Magnoliopsida > Asparagales > Iridaceae > Iris > Iris pallida. Next base: position 1,155,817 of record JANAVB010031019.1, on the reverse strand, counting down.
AGGCTGTTCATGCCTACTTTCAGCCCGGTACCGCATATGATTGGTACCATTCTGACTGTGCTCCTCGAGACTATGTCGGTGAGTTTTACACTGGCGCTCCTCCTCACCCTTCTGGAGTTGGTACCTCTGCAGCTGGTCCTTCTGGACATGCCGGTCATGATGCTGATGATGGTGATGATGAGGATATGTGATATGCTATCTGATGTTTGAGACTTAGACATTATCTACTGTATACTTGGAAATGCTCCGACATTCCAACTTTTTCTTTTTAGACTTTATTATCAGTATTTCTTTTGAGGACTTGTACTGGATATTTTTATGTCTCTTGGACATCACTTCATCTTTATGGATTTTGTAGTTTATCTTTCACATCAGTTTACTTATTTACTTAGCATCTTTATCTGCTTCTTTATTATAAACTGCCTGTGAAATAAGTCTATATTTTATTATTAAATGCCTGAGACAAATACATGCCTGTGATGTATTTCTAATTTCTTTAATATTTCCACCATTTATCATGATTATTTTCTTGTGTTTCTTCACTGTTTTTTATTTATGCATTGATTGCGGGGGAGTTTTTCTCTTTTGCAATTATTTTGCTAAGTGACAACGGGGGAGAAATAAAGATCTAACATTTCTTTTAGAAACTGCAGGACATGAACAATTTTTGATTATATTTCAAGCTTAAATGTTATATCATTCATAGTTTGTCAATTATCAAAATGGGGAAGATTGTTGGCCCATTGGTCATATGGTTAAACTGATTTTAATAATTGATCAAACTGTCTGGATATATGAAGCTAGTCAGGATATCTCGGACTCTTGGACATGATCAAGAATGGCTATCTACACAGTTCAACCGAAGCAATGTTTGCCTGTTCGAGTCTGTATTTCTTTGTGTAATGTATTTCTTATTTTATTGAGTCTAGGAATACGTTGTACACCGAGTCGTACTGGCAAATAGGCTATTCCAAAATGATTTCAAAATGTTTCTAAAATATCCTTAGTTTTAAAAAAATTTATTAACAAAAGCGTCAAAAAGGTTTTCAAAAAGGTTTTCAAAAATCCCCAAAAACTATTTTAAAAACCTAACCCAACCCTGACAGAACTCGACTAGAGTTCGGCCAGAGTTCGGTTAGTGGACGTTTTGATTTTTAAATTCTCTGGAACTTGGTCCTCCTGCAGTTGCGAATTTGACCGAGATTTTCTCATCGAGTTCTGCCCGAATTCTGCCGAATTCTGCCCGAATTCTGCCTGAATTTTGTCTTTGGAATTCCTATAAATGGAGAAGGATTTCGATCAATTCAACTCACTCATTCACTTTCAATCTTCTATCTTCTAAAAAGCTTTCAGTCTTCAAAGAGTTTTCTCGAGCTTTAAATTTCAGATCCCAAGCCAGTTACAATCCTCTAGTCGATTTGCCAGTGCGGTACGGTCTAGAAGTTTCAGAATGATTATAATCAGAGGCTTGATAGAAGATTCAACTCTTTAAAATTGAAGTTGGACGAGTTCTTCGTATCAAAGCTCGCATTGTAGAAGTTGCAAGGACTTCGTAAGAAAACTTACGGTTTTGCCAATAGTGGATTCAACTGGTAGCAAGAGTTCTACCGACTGGATTAGTCAATATATATATATTATATATATATATATTATATATATATATAATATATATATATATGATTGTGAGTGTGTGGTGTGTGTGGAGAATATATATAGGAACAGATGGAGCTCCCCTTTCCCCCACTATCGTCAGCTCTCCTGACCGGCCCCTTCCGCCGCTAGTCGGCGGCCGGCGTCGACCACTTCCTGTCCTCTTCCCCCGCCATGGCCCCCCTTCCCCGGCTTTCCCCGGCGGCCCTTCTCCGGCGTCTCCCTTCCTACCTCGGGTCATCACCGGGCTCCCGACGCCTCCTCCCCCCCTTAGCTCCTTCTCCGTCTGCCGCCCGCCGGCCCTCCTCCCTCCCTCCTGCTCCGCTCCTCCTCGTCCGGCCAGCCTCGTCCCCCTTCCCTTAGATCCTCCTCCGCCCCTTCCTCCTCCTTCGTCCCTCCCCCTGTCCTCCTGCATCCCTCGCTATCTCAGTTTCTGCCAGCGTCCTGGCAGCTCCGCCACTCGCGGTCCGGCGAGACGTTCAGCCTCCCTCCCCGGATTCCTCTGCTCCTCTCCCCTCCTCTGAGGTCGCAGCCGCCTGGTGCTCCAGCTCCAGGGCTAGTGCTGTGTCCTAGTTCCTCTGTTTCCCGCTCGGTGATTTTGAATTTCGAAATTCCGCCTGCTGGACTCGTCCCGAGCCCTGTGCTCCATGGGGGAGGCGCAGCCGGGGGCATGGCCCATCGATTCTTTAGGCGCATGGCCCCCCCACCCCTATCACTGGGGTGCATGGCCTCCTTCCTTCTCGGATGCTTGGCACATCCAGCCCTATGTGGGCGTGGTCTCATCCAGCGTCTGCCTACTTCCCCCCGCTACTTGGGCGCATGGTCCTCTCCTTCGTCTGCTGGCGGCGTATGGCCTCCCACTGCGTTGGGCGCATGGCCGCCAGGCGTTGTTGCTCAGCTCCCGGCCTCCGGAGCTCTGGTCGTCCTCGCCGAGGCCCACGCTCCTCTCAGTCCTCCGCCCTTGGAGGCGCTTGAACCCCCTAACCCGGCGCATAGCCCCCTCCACCAGCAACTGGAGGCGCATGGTATCCCTACCCTGGCGCATAACACTCCACCCCTTGCTGGCTGCCCGTCCAGCTTTGCGCCCTCGGTTATCGCGGCTCCCCTGTCGATGACCGTTGGCTCCTCGATCTTTCCTTCCCGCACCGCCCTCTCCGGGATCCCGGTCTCGGGCGTAGTCGCAGCCCCGGCTCATTCGGTCCCGGCCGACCTTTCCGGCCATGGCCCGTCCATGTGGGATCCTTTCTCTCCATCGGCGCCCTCTCTCCGGACGACGCTCCCCCGGCCCGGCCCTCTGATATCCGGCCGTTAGCCTTATCATCCCTTCAGCTCCTGCTGCCTGCCCTTCGGTGGCCCCACAGCCTCCTGGCTCGTTGCCCTCCCCCAGCGAGGCCCCGGCCCTATCCACCCCTGGTGCCCCTAAGCCCTCCTTCGCTGACATGCTTCGGCCGGACCGCGCTATTTCGAAGGGTATCTTCGTTGCTGACATACCACTGCACGATATTGAGTATAATGAAGAATCCCAGATCCCAACGGTTCCTTTCTCGTCCTCGGAGCTTCCCTCTCTTTCTACCTCCTTCCCATATACTTTTATTCTCAAATTCTCCAACGGGTGTCCGAAGCTTGACCGGGTTAAGGAGGTTATCTCCAGCTGGCGGCTATCCGCTGCTTACCGTATTGCTCCCCTGGACCCCAGGCACTTGCTACTGTACCTCTCCTCCGAGCTCGACCACAAGTCTGTATGGTCCGAAAGGACCTGCAGGGTGGATTCCCACCTTATGAAGATCATCCGATGGTCCACGGACTTTAACACCAAGGAGGACTCCGCTTCGGTTGCAGCCTGGGTACCCTACCGAATCTCTCCTCATCTGCTTTATTCCAGCGGCCCTTAGACGGATCGCCAACTCTTTCGGGACGTATGTTGCTAGGCGGCAGAAACCAGCAACCTCTCAAAAGCCCACTATGCCAAAATATGTGTGGAACTTGATCTCTCCACCGAACCTCCCAACCACATCCCATTGAGCTCGGCGACCGGACGCACACCCAGCGTATAGTCTACGACAACCACATCATTTTTGCACACGTTGCCATCTCCGGGGACACCTTATAGAACACTGCATACGCCTTCACCCCAACTTGAGGAGGAACTCGGATCGGAAAGGAAAAGGGCATAAAGATAACAAGAACAACCAACCAATCAAGGAAGATCAGTCGAAGCACCTGTTGTTGCGGCAGAACTCCCATATCAGATTCAGGACGGTAAAGGCTCGCCAGACAAGGTCTTCATATCCGACCCTACCCAAAATCAAAGCCCACCCCACTCCTCCTACCCCTCCATCTCCCTGTCCAACCAGTTCACGGCCCTGGACCAGGATGTCAATGACCTGGCCATCGAAGTCTTCGAAGACACAGCCGAACCTAGTCAGCCAAGCTCGGAGAAGGCCCTCCGAATGGCCGACGCAGCGGCCTCTCTCATAGTCATGGCAACATCACCAACCGAACCCTCGTCCGAGAACTATCCGACTGAGGAGGCCATCATAGCAGAAGCCCTAGCGATCCTAGGACCGGATCAGGTCATCAGAGGACAGAAGGTCATTGCCGCCGGATTCCTCATTCTATCAGCTGGAGATCTCGTTGGAGACGAGACAGAACCAGCAGACACCCTTACCATACCACCAGAAGAGGCCAACATGGACTCAACGGGCGAAAGAATAGAAACCTCCTAGATCACAGCCGCAGACTCCATCGCAGCTACCCATACGGTTACGAGGGCCTCCATAATAACAAAAACACAGGAAAGAAAGAAGCACCAGAGTCGTCGAATATATGTACCACATCCGCAACCAAGCGGATCAAAAACCCATCCACCGATAACATCAATGCTTAACATCCTATCTTGGAATGTTCGTGGCCTGGCTAACAAACCCACCAAGAGATGTTTAACCTGTCTCAGAAACTTCACAAAATTGATATTTTGATTGTCATTGAACTATAGATCTCCCCCAAGAAAATAAAGTCCATTCAGCTACAGCTTGGATTCACCTCCGCTGTGGATGGCAACCACGACAATTGGATCCTCTACTCGAAGGACGTCAACATCGGCGTCATCAAAGATTCCAGGCAAGCCCTATCGTGCTGGATAGAACATCCTTTTCTTTCCAAACGTGCCATCATATCAGCGGTTCACGGCAGCTGTGATGTGGCAGAGCACAAACAACTATGGAACGACCTCCTCGATTTCTATATCAACCACATCAACCTCCCCTGGCTCTACATAGGGTATCAATGTCGTCACATGCAGACAGGAGAAATCCGACGGCAGGCCGCCCCCCAAATGGCCATGCAAGACTTCAACAACTTCATCTTCAACGCCAACCTGCCTACGCTCCAATTCACTGGAAATGAGTTTACCTGGTGCAACATACAGGAAGGTGACCGATGGCAATACTTCCAACTTGATAGGGCTCTCACGAACAACCTTTGGCAAGGTATGGGGAGCACATCAGGTCTTTCTCATCTGAATGCTACAGAATTCGACCACGCGCCTCTCCTGGTTGACCTGAGGAGCACTTCCAATCATATTAAAAAGAACTTTCGGTTCCTAGACTTCTGGAGCGAACACCCACAATTCATATACGTGGTGGAAGAAGCCTGAAACCAAGCGGACTCCCCCGACCCGCTCCTCAGGGTGGCTTACAAGCTTAAAGCAAACAGAAAAGCTCTGACGACATGGAGTAAACAGGCATACGGTAACATTTTTTAGGAAGTTCGCGTCGCGAAGACGACGTCACTCGTGCTAAGACCTTGTTCGTCAATGACAGGTCGCCTCAGGCTAGGACCGCCCTTAATCTTACTAAAGCTATCCTTAAATTCCGGCTGAAAGTCGAAACCAATTTTTGGAAACAAAAAGCGAGGCTCAGATGGGATAGTGAGGGAGGCAAAAACTCGGCCTACTTCCATGCATGCATCAACGGCCACAAATAGAAACTCACCCTCCATCAGATAAACAATGATGCAATTAACATCATCAGAAACCAATGAGGCATCCAAGAGACGGCCGCCAATTTTTACTTTCAGCTGTTCACCAAAGAGCGGGTTCACAGAGACAACTTGTTTCTAGCTGAAATCCCTCACCTCATCAACGAAGCTGATAACATCCAGTTGGACCTCCCTCCGTCCGAACAAGAAATGAAAGACGCATTCTGGGCCCTGGATGCCCACAGCGCCCCGGGACTAGATGATTCTCAGGGGTCTTCTTTAGAGAGTGCTGGGACATTGTCAAAAAGGACATCCATGAAGCGGCTAAGGCCTTTTTTCAGGGAGCAACCCCCTAAGGCCATATCATCAGCCAACCTTATTCTCATCCCGAAGAAGGATAACCCCGAAACCTTCTGTGACTTCCGGCCCATTAGTCTGTGCACCTTCACCAACAAGATCATGTCCAAGATCATCACTTCTCGCATGTCCGACTTGCTCCTCAAGATCATCTCCGAGGAACAAAGCAGCTTCGTCAGAGGCAGAAACATCCAGGATAACATCATGCTTGCTCAAGAGTTAATCACCTGCATGAAACATCCCGCAAGAGGTGGAAATATTTCGATCAAACTTGACATGGAAAAAGCCTATGATAGTTGTTAGCCCATTGGTCATATGGTCAAACTGATTTTAATAATTGATCAAACTCTGTCTGGATATATGAAGCTAATCAGGATGTATCGGACTCTTGGACATGACCAATAATGGCTATCGACACAGTTCAAGATCGAAGCGATGTTTGCCTGTTCAAGTCTGTATTTCTTTGAGCAATGTATTTTTCATTTATTGAGTCTAGGAATACGTTATACACCGAGTCGTACTGGCAAATAGGCTATTCCAAAATGTTTTCAAAATGTCTTTTAAAATGTCCTTAGTTTTGAAAAACATTCTTATTAACAAAAGTTTCAAAAAGGTTTTCAAAAAGGTTTTCAAAAATCCCCAAAATCTATTTTTTAATACCTAACCTAACCCTGACAGAACTCGGCCAGAGTTCGGCCAGAGTTCGGTTGGTAGCCGTTTTGATTTTTGAATTCTCTGGAACTTGGTCCTCCTGCAGTTGCGGATTTGACCGAGATTTTCTCATCGAGTTCTGCCCGAATTCTGCCAGAATTCTGTCTTTGAATTCCTATAAATAGAGAAGGATTTCGATCATTTCAACTCACTCATTCACTTTCAATCTTCTCTCTATCTAAAGCTTTCAGTCTTCCAAAGAGTTTTTTTCGAGCTTTAAATTTCAGATTCCAAGCCAATTACAATTCTCTAGTCGATTTGCCAGTACGGTGCGGTCTAGAAGTTTCTGAGAGATTGTAATCAGAAGGCTTGATTGAAGAATATATCTTCACAATTAAGTTGGACGAGTTCTTCGTATCAAAGCTCGCATTGTAGAAGTTGTAAGGACTTCGTAAGAAAACTTGCGGTTTTGCCAATTGTGGTTTCAACTGGTAGCAAGAGTTCTACCGACTGGATTAGTCCTCAACAGAGAAAACCAGTATACATCGCTGTCTTTGCGTTTGCTTTCTTATCTCTGCCTTTACATTACTTAGTTATGATTATTATTTTGTGATCTTGCTGCTAACATTTTTTAATTAGCAATATTTCGCTGCCAACTCTATTCACCCCCCCTAGAGTATTGTGCTTTATGATTTCGTTCCTACAATTGGTATCAGAGCGGGTGTTACAGGTAAAGCAAGGTAATATTGCAATTATTTATTTATTTAATTAATTGTTATATAGATCACAGCACAACACATGGCAACTGTGAAATTCACAAGTGAAGGCCAGGCCACAAACAGACCTCCACTGTTTGATGGTACGAACTATACCTATTGGAAAACACGGATGAGTTTCTTCTTGAAATCTCTTGACTTTGATTTATGGACTATTGTTATTGATGGCTATCAAAAGCCACCTCATATAAATATTGATGGAGTTTTAGTTGAAAAACCCCATAACAGATATACAGAGGAGGAAAAGAAAAAGGCCAGTCTTGACGCACGTGCTATTAACGATCTATTTTATACTTTAGACAGAACTGAATTTAACAGGGTGTCTATCTGCTCAACGGCTAATGAAGTATAGAAGCTTCTTGAAGTCACACATGAAGGCACAACTCAAGTCAAAGAATCAAAGGTCAGCAGACTTACTCAAGAGTATGAGGTGTTCAAGATGAAGCCCAACAAAACAGTTACTAAGATGTTCGAAAGATTCCTGGATATTATAAATCCTTTATCTTTCCTAGGCAAAGAATACAGTAACCATGAAAAGTTTCGCAAACTCCTGCGAGCACTTACCAAGAACTGGATTCCAAAGGCTACTACAAGCATTGAAGGTAACGAACTCACAACTATGTCTCTCGAAGTACTCATGGGTAAGCTACTCACTCATGAACTGGAGCTACAAGATTTTGAAGAGCCTGCACCAAAGGAGAAGATGATCGCTTTCAAGGCTCAGCACAGAAAAGCTGTGAAGGTGATTCAGACATCAGTGAATCTGATGCTGAAGATCAAGCACTCCTAGCAAGAAAATTCAAAAGATTTATCAGATATGAGAAGAGAGCCAAAGAAAACAACAACAGTAACAACTGGTATCAAGATGATGCTGTCTGCTATGGCTGCAAGAAGAAGGGACACATGAAGAAGAATTGTCCTACAAACTCATCATCAAGCAAGAAGTGCAACAGGTATGAAAAAGGGAACCTAAAGAGATCAACATCTCGGAGATATGCCAACACCAGCATATGGCATGAAAGTGAAGCCAGCGACTCAGAAGATGAACAATCAGAAGACGATGCAAACGTATACTTTATGGCATCCGATCAGGTACCTACTGAACCTATAGTTGATACATATGATGACTTCACCTTTGAACAATTAGGAGATGCCTTCAGTGAACTATTAAGTGATTACAGGAAACTGCGTTGCAAATATCAGACCTCTAAGAAGGTGCTCAAAGAGTACAAAGGAGAAATAGGAAGACGTACCGACCTACTAGCTGAGGTTAGAAATAATGTTAGTGAGTCTGGTGAGCTTTCCTCTATTAAGCTCTTATTACACGAGACTACCAAGTCATCTAAAGAGAAGACAAGGTTATTGACCAACTGAAAGAAGAACTTTCCAAAGAGAAGAAAAGTCTTCAAAGTGCACAAATCAGAGTGGAAACACTCACTTCTGATTATACTAAGTTGTATGACACTTCCAAAAGATTGGAAATTAGGTTAGGAAAACATCCTGAGACTGCTGCTTCCTTCCCTAACATGTGTCACTTACCAAAAAATCGGAACATTACCAAGCCAAATACTGTCAGACCTAACCATATCAAACCTTTACCCCAAAAGGTTAAGCCCAAACAGGATTATAGGTATGCTTTCTTCTATACTAGAAAACATAAACCTACCAACCATGCACACCACTCAGCTTTCAACACTCGACATGCACAATGTTATTATTGTGACCTCATTGGTCATATTTCATCTGCATGTAGAATCAGAAAGCTTGTTGATTTACATATTTATGCTTGGATACCAAAGGCTAACATTTCAGGACCCTACAAGAAATGGGTACCAAAAGTTTCATCTGCAAACTATTTTGTAGGTGGAACACCTTTCACATGCTAGAAGCAAATGGATCCTCGACAACGGTTGTTCACGGCATATGACCGGTGATGCTACACTATTTGCAACACTGTCGACGAAGAAGAAGGAAGGCTATGTTCTTCGGTAATAACTTGAAAGGGTATATTATTGGTATCGGTGATGTTGGTAAGTCTCCCTATCTTGTGATTAAGGATGTCTGTCTGGTTACTGAGTTGAAACATAATCTACTCAGCGTAAGTCATCTAACTGATCATGGTTATGGCATCAACTTTGGCAAAGACAAATGTACTATAGTTGATAGCTCAACTGGTAGTGCTATCTTTGAAGGTATCAGGGAAGACAACATATATGTTTTCTATTTGTTGGAAGAAACTAACATTTCAGGTAGATGCTTAATGGCTAAAAGTGATGAGAGTCATCTGTGGCATATGAGACTCGGTCACGCAAATATGGATACAATCTCAAGATTATCCACAAAGAAGCTAGTACGCGATTTACCGGACATAACATTCAAAAAAGATTCGGTATGCAGCCAATATGAAAAGAACAAAGCTACCAGATCCACATTCAAGTCAGTAAACACAGTATGTACAACTAGACCTCTACAATTGCTTCATATGGACTTATTTGGTCCTAGCAGAGTTGCTAGTCTCGGAGGTAAGCTTTATGCTTTTGTAATTATAGATGATTTCTCTAGATACACGTGGGTATACTTTTTGACACGCAAAGAATGATGCAGTATTCGAATTTGTCGCCTTTTGCAAGAAAGTACAGAATGAAAAAGGTTACATGATCACTTGTATTAGAAGCGATCATGGTGGCGAATTCGAGAATACAGAGTTTGAGCAATTTTGTGACACACACGGTTTTATACACGAGTTCTTCTGCCCTAGGACTCCACAACAAAATGGAGTTGTGGAACGTAAAAACAGAACTCTATCCAAAATGGCCAGAGTAATGTTAAACCAGTTTAGTCTACCCAAATATTTCTGGGTTGAAGCTGTCAATACAGCTTGTTTTGTTCTCAATAGAGTTCTAATTCGACCCAAATCGAAGAAGACTCCGTTTGAGTTATGGTTTGATAGAATTCCATCAGTTTCATATTTTAGAATATTTGGTTGTAAATGCTTTATTCTTAATACAAAAGACAATTTGGAAAAGTTTGACGAAAAGGCCGATGAAGGTATATTTTTAGGTTATGCGGCCAAGAGCAAAGGATACAGAGTCTTCAACAAACGAACCATGATCATCGAAGAGTCGATCAACGTCACTTTTGTTGAACTGAATCAAATGACTATCAATGATAATGACGAAGATCCAACTGTACCAAGCTCAACAACAGCTGATTTTCAAGCAAGTTCGTCACTGGCTGATCCTCCTAGAGAAGATCCAGGAACCATCTACTTTCAGAGTCTGCCGAAACGATTAAAATTTACAGCTGATCATCCAAAGGATTTGGTAATTGGTGATATTACCAAAGGTGTAAGTACTCGTACATCTAGTAGAGATATTGTTTCTAGTGTTACTTTTATTTCACAGCTAGAACCCAAAACTATTGATGAAGCATGTAGTGATAGTTTTTGGATAGATATTATGCAAGAGGAATTAAACCAATTTGAACGGAATCAAGTTTGGGAACTTTTTCCCAAGCCTATTGATCATCCGGTCATTGGCATCCGTTGGGTATTCCGAAATAAACTGAATGAGAATGGTTTAGTGACTCGTAATAAGGCTCGACTCGTAGCTCAAGGATATAATCAGGAAGAAGGTATCGACTACGATAAGACTTATGCCCCAGTTGCGAGATTAGAATCCATTCGCATGTTATATGTATTTGCATGTTTTCATAATTTCAAATTATTTCAAATGGATGCCAAGAGTGCATTTTTAAATGGTTTTATTAAAGAAGAAGTTTTTGTAGCACAACCTCTAGGTTTCACAGATTTTAAAAACCCTGATCGTCTAAGCTCTTTTCTACTTGACAACGGTTTTTCAAAAGGCAAGGTTGACACTACACTTTTTATTAAGTCCTTTAATGGTAAGCTTCTGTTAATACAAGTCTATGTTGATGATATCATATTTGGATCTACTGATGAATTTCTGTGTCAAGAATTTTCTAAGTGTATGCAGAATGAGTTTGAGATGAGCATGATGGGAGAGCTGAAATTCTTTTTCGGACTGCAAATCAAACAAACTGACAATGGGACGTTCATAAATCAAGCCAAGTACATAAAAGATTTGCTAAAGAAATTTGATCTGGACAATGTCAAACCTATTGGCACTCCGATGGCAACTTCAACAAAGCTTGATACTGATGAACAAGGCAAGCCAGTCGACATACGTAAGTATCGAGGTATGATCGGTAGTTTACTTTATTTAACTGCTAGTCGTCCAGATATTATGTTTAGTGTTTGCCTGTGAGCACGTTTTCAAGCTAATCCAAAGAAATCACATCTATGCACAGTTAAGCGTATCTTTCGATACCTTAAGGGCACTTCTTCTGTTAGCTTATGGTATCCCAAAACTAAGTCCTTTGACCTTATTGGTTATTCGGATACAGATTTTGCTGGATACAAAGTTGATTGAAAAAGTTCAAGTGGCACATGTCATTTCTTAGGCAAGGCTTTAGTCTCATTGTTTAGTAAAAAGCAAAATTCTGTTGCCCTATCAACAATAGAGGCTGAGTATATCGCCGCAGGACGTTGTTGTGCTCAGATTTTATGGATGAAACAAACCTTGGAAGACTATAATTTATTTTATACACATATTTCCATTTTCTGTGATAACACAAGCACTATTAATTTGACTAAGAATCCTGTATGTCATTTTCGCACAAAACATATCGAGATTCGACATCATTTTCTTATAGTTCATCATCAAAATGGAGATATTAACCTTGTGTACATAGATACTGAGAATCAATTAGCTGACATTTTCACAAACCTCTAGCAGAAGATCGTTTCAATTATTTACGTCGAAAATTAGGAATTTTGGACATCAATAATGTTAATTAATTTTATCTTATGATTTTATTTCAATATGCAAAAACTGTGTTAGAGGCAAGCCAATAAAGAGTCTGTCTGTCACCATAACTACGGTTGAAGCGAAGTGGTACTTAAGAGTTCTCCGGTGAACCTCCGCCAGCTAGGACAGTACTCCTACAGCTAATCTGAAACAGTCGCTGTATAAAGAAATTTAATTTATAAAATAACATTAATTATATTATTTTAATGTCAAAATTACTAATCTTTGAATTAAATATTTGAAATGAGCCAATGAAAAAGAAAGTATTTCAAACCAAACCCAGACGAATTCGGCCAGACTTCGGACCGAATTCGGCCCGAATTCGATTGAAGGTATCAGGTTATATAACCAGAACCCGAGAGCCTTTCTTCTTCATTGCTTCTAAACTTCATCAAACAGCACAGCAGCCGTGCGAGAGAACCCCCTAACCCTAGTTCTTCACTACCCCTTCTCTTCCAATCCAAGTGGTAAAATCAATCCAAACTTTGGATTCGTGCGGAGTTCGTCGTTCTCTACAACATACTCAAATTTTGAGAGATATAACTCCTTATTTCCTCTCCTTTCAATTTCGTGCTATTTAATTTTATTGCACAAATGGCACCTAAGGGATTTAACCCCTTTAAGAGGAAGAAGACAACCAACCCAAGTGAGGAAGGTTCATCTTCGAATCCACCTACGGATTTCCTCTTTTCGCCAGTCCAATCTAGCGATGGCACGTTCGACGGGTTTTACTTTCAAACCCTAGATCAAGCCCTACTGTGGTATGGAGATTTTTCTATGAGATCCATATGCACAGGCGCTTCCATCAAGTGGACTGTATTTCCAGAACACCGACCTTTATTTGAGGCATTAGGGTTAGAATATTTTGTTAAACTTTGTTTCCACGTAGCAACTAATGCCATTAGACTGTTCTACTGCAATATCATATTAAATATTTTTGATGTAAGCACTCGTGTTGAAGGATTAGATATCAATTTCAATGATGTTATCTTAACGAAAATCCTTGGTATTCCCAACGAAGGTGAACCGCTTGTTGATATCACTGAATTTGATTTCCCCGACGGTACGACACTTACTAGTTTCAAAGCAGAACTCTGTGCACCTGATCGAGTTCGCTCTGGAAAGTTCAAGACAAACAACCTGAACTTGTTTAATTATGAATTGCACCGTATCATTTACTCCACTCTCCTTCCGAAATCTACTTCGAAGGATGATGTCACGTCTCTTGAATTATCTGCTATGTATCACATTCTTAAGGGGATTCTATTTTCTGCCCTTAAGACCATTATTCAGATGATGGGACGATGTCGTACAAGAGATAGAAATCTCTCTTATGCGATGCTTCTCCCACGCATCTTCCAGCATTTCAATATTGATTTATCTACTTGTACTCAAGACCCTGAGCCCAAGTTTCTCAAGTTATCTCGTCGCAGTATGACTGCTGCTGCTTCTCCTACTGCTCATGCTACTGCTCCACCTCCTCCACCTACTCAGCAGGGGCCAATATCGGGGAGAGGAAGATGCTAGGCCCAGAAATGATTGTTCAGACAGTAGAAATGGTTAAAGAAATTAGAGAGCGACTTCGACTTGCGCAGGATCGGCATCGTCATTGGACGGACCAGCATCGTAGGCCGCTAGAGTTTTCTGTTGGGGACCACGTGTTCCTGCGGATCTCACCTACTCGTGGGGTTATTAGATTTGGCGTTCGCGGGAAGTTGAGTCCGAGATACGTGGGCCCGTTTGTTATCCTCGATCGGATAGGCAATGTTGCTTATCGTTTATCCCTTCCACCTTCGTTACGAGAGGTGCATGATGTGTTCCATGTATCTCAATTACGAAGGTATGTATCGGACCCAAGCCATATCCTTGATCATTCTGAGCTGGTTGTTGGTACCAACTTGTCTTACGAGGAGCAGCCTGTGTCCATTTTGTACCGAAGAGAGAAGATACTCAAGAACCGAATAATTAGCCTTGTCCGGGTTGCTTGGGGTCATCACTCTTTAGGAGAGTCAACGTGGGAACGTGAGGATGATATCCGATCACGGTATCCACACGTGTTTGACTCACAAGGTATATTTCTTCCTGTATACCTTAATTGTCTTAACTCCTCATGCTTGTCACCTTATGAGTGGAATTGCTTGTTATCGTCAATAGTTAAACAGAGATATGTTACTTTCTATTAGCATTATGAAATAATTGCTTACTCAATTGCTTATGCTTGGATTAGTTAGCTTTGATGTTTCTATCCTGCTCAGATTTGAAATTTCGAGGACAAAATTTTTCTAAGGAGGGTAGAGATGTCACTTCCCGTTCCCAAGAATACGTATTTTTATTGCATATACTATTAGGATGTATTTATTTTATATTCGTCATGTACTGCTCTGTATTTAAATTCCTTTAAATTCATGTTAATTAATTTTCTGCGATTTTATTTCTGTATTTGACTTCCTGCTCTTATACCCTGCTTTAGCTTTGCTTTAGGATCGGTTTAGATTGGCTTATTCATGTGGTTTATCATGAACCGAACCAAACCCCCACCTACCACCACCCCTTCCATTTAAATCCCATCTCCTTTCTCTCTCTTCATTACTTCACCATTACTCTTCTTCTTCTTCCTCATAACTCTTTCACCAACCTAGGAGAACTAGGCAAGTGCCAACTTGCTTCTTGATGGATCTCCATTTTTATTGTTCCATCATCTTCCTTATTTGATTCTAAGTCTCTTTAGTACTTGACATTTTCGATTTCCATGGCTTATTTATTGTAGATCTAAGTTTATTGTATTTTCGGATTTTTTAGGTTTTAATCTAGTAAACTTTGTTATCTCCAAGTTTTGATGGTTCCATGTTGTAGAGAATTTCGTTCTACCCCATTTTGACCTATGGAAGTTCAGATTTGGACTTAGAATGAAGGGATTAGAGAGCTTGGAAGCAATGGCTTCTGATGGTTCTTCCTCTCGGACAAATGAAGAAGAAGAACAGTCCCCTAGCCGCATGGGCATTCTAGCCGCATGGGCATGGACATTCCAGCTGCATGAGTTCATTTGTTTGAGCCGCATGAGACTGATTCCAATCACAGCCGCATGGGCTTAGTTAGCCGCATGAGACTTATCTGCCGCATGAGTTCTTAGCTAGCCGCATATGCATTCGGTCCCGCAGCCGCATGGCGCTGCATGACTTCTCAACCGCATATAGGATTGCACTTATTCTAACCGCATGTAATTAGTTTTTCCTTAGCCGCATATAGGCCTGTCCCATGTTCAGCCGCATGGGCGCATGTCATTTCGAACCGCATGGGCGCATGTCATTTCGAGCCGCAGGGGCGCATGTCCTTTTGAGCCGCATATGGTTTGCTATTCCCCCCAGCCGTATGGAATTTCTTTTGGCCGCCTGGCCGCATGTTAGCCGTAGCTGCATGAGACTGCAACTTTTTTCAGCCGCATGGCTTGGGCATTGCTGAACCGCATGGGACTATTTCAAATCCCGGCCGCTTAGGCGGATGTTGTCCTAGCTGCTTAGACGCGTGTGGTCCTAGCCGTATAGGTGTATGTTGCCCCGGCCGCATGAATTTAAGCTTCCTTAGCCGCATGATTTTCTGGTCGTATGAACTCTGATTCTAAAGCCTTTTGACTGATCCTTGTTCCAAATTGACATTGATTGACATTGATTAATTACCTTGACTTTTATTAATATTAATTATTATCTTGACATTATAATATGATAGTTGGTTATCTCGATTAATAATTGATCATGTATTCCTAGTTGGAACTAAGAGGCTGGCTAGTCGTCTTATTGGATTGAATGAATGAGACACGTTCATATTAACTATGAACTATTATAATCGATTGGCCGATCCCGAATATTGACATACAGGCACACATGTAGGCTTCAATTTATTTATTTATTTATTTTCTACAAAAGAAGCATGTGTACTTTATGGTCAAGGCATGATTATTTCGGAGTTAGTTTGGATTGTTGCATTACGCTATGTAAGACCTACAACCTAACCGTACGGGCATCGTTGTAGAGTTGTGCATATCGTATCCCGTACGAAAGTACTCATTCTGAATGACCATGATCCACGGCATGAGATTTCACTCAACGTAGAGACTATTAAGTTAAATAAAATAATGATCGCATGAAGAGAATGGATTCTCGAGTTCTTACATGGCAGCCCTCTTGGCACTAGTAGTGCCCGACAGGCCGGTTGGTCCCTACAGATACTGCAAATTTGCCATACGGGCAGGAAGCGGTATCTGGTTATATTATCTATTATATATTGTATATTGATGACGGGCGTCCCGCTGGGACTCGTCTAATTCATGATTGGCGCAATTGATTGACTGGGTAAACTAGCCTTGCTTGAACATAGTAAGAACTGAGGAATCCTTTATTACATATATCCAGGATAACTTGGAAATTACAGTAGCAAGCCGTAGTAGTTGAATGGCCGTTTAAATTGATTTGTTTGTATACTGTATCTACTCTGTTACCTAACTGAGATGATCAGAATGTCAGGACATGACGGGCCAACTTCTGTCCTTGTTTGGTTGGGAGGTTGGTTCGAAGTATCGTGATGTTATGTGAATCCCAGTGGCAAGCATAGATCTATTATTATATTCTTTTATTTACTGGTTTCATCCTTCATATCGTGCTTCCTTGCGGTACTTGCTATTAGAGGTCTAACCTCTCTGGTTTTGCATGGCCAGATTTAGAGCCGGTCCCCGAGGATCCAGCTTACTTCCACCTCCAAGATGGTCAATACTAGAGGAATGATCGCAGGAGGACTCGAGTGGATTCTTTACTTCACCGCTTGTTTTATTATTTACTTTATACTTTGCCGTTTGGCACCGACATGTTAGTCGGATCGTCTTGTACCTACTTTTACATAATTGTAACTAAGTCAGGCTGCAGCTGATAACAATTGTGTATACTTTTGCTACATCAATCTGGCTATATTTTGTAAAGCCAGATATCAAGAACATTTTGACAGCGTTTGGGACGCCTTACTGCTTTATCTTACATGTTCTCTATTTCTGTTCCTTGTTTGAATGATTGAGACAATAGATGTGAAGTGACCATAGTGAGACTTTCATGTAGTATGCACCCCTCGTCTGGTTAGACAACATTGATCGTATTATACGGTATTCATCTACCCGTAATACGTAGCTGGCTGAGTCATTCTCCCGCTCTCCAGTATTCTGGTTCTGGGGCGTGACAGGGCACCTCTGTAGCTGGTCCTTCTGGACATGCTGGTCATGCTGACGATGATGATGATGATGATGAGGATATGTGATATGTTATCTGATTTTTGAGACTTAGACATTATCTACTGTATACTTGGAAATGCTCCGACATTCCAAGTTTTTCTTTTCTAGACATTATTATCAGTATTTCTTTGAGGACTTGTACTGGATTATTTTTATGTCTTTTGGACATCATTTCATCTTTGTGGATTTCGTAGTTTATGGTTCACAGCAGTTTAATTACTTAGAATCTTTTTCTGCTTTAATAACTGCCTGTGAAATAATTCTTTAAACTGCCTGAGTACAAATACATGCCTGTGATGTCATTCTATTTCTTTATATATATATTTTCTACCATTTATCATGATTATTTTCTTGTGTTTCTTCATTGTTTGTTATTTATGCACTGATTGCGGGAGAGTTTTTCTCTTTTGTAATTATTTTGCTAAATGACAACAGGGGAGAAAAATAAAGATCTAACATTCTTTTGAGAAAATGCAGGACATGAACAATTTTTGATTTTATTTCAAGCTTAAATGTTATATCATTCATAGTTTGTCAATTATCAAAATGGGAGAGATTGTTGGCCCATTGGTCATATGGTCAAACTGATTTTAATAATTGATCAAACTCTGTCTGGATATGAAGCTAATCAGGATGTATCCGACTCTTGGACATGATCAATAATGGCTATCTACATAGTTCAAGATCGAAGCGATGTTTGCCTGTTCGAGTCTGTATTTCTTTGAGCAATGTATTTTTTATTTTATTGAGTCTAGGAATACGTTGTACACCGAGTCGCACTGGCAAATAGGCTATTCCAAAATATTTTCAAAATGTCTTTTAAAATGTCCTTAGTTTTGAAAAACATCCTTATTAACAAAAGTTTCAAAAAGGTTTTCAAAAAGGTTTTCAAAAATCCCCGAAATCTATTTTTTTTAATACCTAACCTAACCCTGACAGAACTCGGCCAGAGTTCGGTTGGTAGCCGTTTTGATTTTTGAATTCTCTGGAACTTGGTCCTCCTGCAGTTGCGAATTTGACCGAGATTTTCTCATCGAGTTCTGCCCGAATTCTGCCCAAATTCTGCCAGAATTTTGTCTTTGGAATTTCTATAAATAGAGAAAGATTTCATCATTTCAACTCACTCATTCACTTTCAATCTTCTCTCTATCTAAAGCTTTTAGTCTTCCAAAGGGTTTTTCTCGAGCTTTAAATTTTAGATCCCAAGCCAATTACAATTCTCTAGTCGATTTGCCAGTGCGGTGCGGTCTAGTAGTTTCTGAGAGATTGTAATCAGAAGGCTTGATTGAAGAATACCTCTTCACAATGAAGTTGGACGAGTTCTTCGTATCAAAGCTCGCGTTGCAGAAGTTGCAAGGACTTCGTAAGAAAACTTGCGGTTTTGTCTATAGTGGATTCAACGGGTAGCTAGAGTTCTACCGACTGGATTAGTCCTCAATAGAGGGAAACCACTATACATCGCTGTCTTTGCGTTTGCTTTCTTATCTCTGCCTTTACATTACTTAGTTGTGATTATTATTCTGTGATCTTGCTGGTAACATTTTTTAATTAGCAATATTCCGCTGCCAACTCTATTCACCCCCTAGAGTATTATGCTTTACGATTTCATTCCTACAACAGTGGACTGGCAATTCATGATTTGAGTCCTCAGGGGATTCGGCTTTTCGAAATCGTGGACCAATATCATCTGGAGATCGATCAGCAACTCCTGGTTATCCACAGTTATCAACGGCCAAGCCGACAGATTCTTCAAATCTAGTCGCAGAGTCAGGCAAGGAGACCCTTTATCATCCACCATATTCATCATCACGACAGATGCATTGAGTAGAAATCTGAACAAGATGACCAAAACTCCGAACTTCCAGTACTTTCATACTGCCAGTGGCTGCCCGATAGTCACCCACCTCGCCTATGCTGATGACATCTTCATCTTCACCTTCGGGGATGTAGGGTCGGTGGATGTGGTCCACAACACATTGCAAAGATACGCCTCTTTCTCCGGCCAGAAGGTCAACCCCATGAAGAGTGTCATCTACGCCCACCATAATATTAAGAGCGAGAGCGCGACCAGTCTCTCCAACACACTACAAGAAAATAGGGCTTTTCCGACGTTTTTTATCCCGACGTTTATGGGAACGTCGGCTTATGCGTGATACACCGACGTTCTACAAAAAACGTTTGAAAATACCAATGTTTGCTCTTAAACGTCAAGGATTATCGACTTTTTTTTCTCGACGTTTATGTTTTAGTCGTCTTAGATAAGCAAATACCGACCTTATACATTAAACGTTGTGAAATATCGACATTTATTTTTCAACGTTTATGACAAAGTTGGTTTAGGCATGATATACCGATGTTCTGTTATAAACGTTGAAAAATATCATCATTTCTTTGTAAAGGTTGAGAATTATCGATGTTTATTTTGTGGCATTTATGATAAACTAGGTTAATTTTATAATTTTTTTCAACTTTCCCTCCTCATTTTCACCCAAAAAAATGTTGTATACGAAAAAATTTCATCTCCCCATGTTCTCTACAAACTCTTCCTCCTCATATAGCCCAATCCCAAATTAAACCCTTATCCCCAAATCCTACAGACCCTTTCTTGTCGTACTGGTCTCTATCTCTTCTACATCGTCACCACCATCGATCCCCATGAAACCCTAGAAACACCACCAGTTGACCCATGGAAAAGCTGAAGAGCTTCGGCCAGAAGTTCACCAAGGGGTCCCAAGGCGGCTGGAACTAATATATAAGGAGTTCTTCGACCTCGTAAAGTTCATGGTGAGTCCTAGTCTAAGACCGAGGAGGACCGTATCATCCTCCGTGAGGTCGACTTCCTTCGTAGTGGCATCCTCGGCCCCGATACCCCCCATTAAAAAATGGGGTTCCTCATCCGCCTCATCTACGTCGAGAAGCTCGGCCACGATGCCTCTTTCGGGTACATCCATGCCATCAAGATGGCTCACGACGCCCCCGTCCCCCCTAAGTGGACGAGTCAAGTGGACGAGGATATCCAGCATCATTGCTTTAGATCTTTATGGATTCATTTTTTAGTCCCTTCTCTTATTACTTCTTTAGGGTTTCAGTTTTTTAATTTTAAGTTTAAACTACAAAATCTTGAACCCTCTTTAGCTTGGAGTATTGCGCATTTGAGATTGTGATGTTGCTGGCTGGATTGATACCAAGCTTTGAGAATAGTACTTCACTTTTTACAACATTATAGGTATGACTCATTGTTTATCTTCTAAATATGGCTTCAATTGAGTGCCAATGCTAGAAGTTCTAAACTGAGACTTGCAGAAAAACTAGTGTCAATACAGAAGGCTGTTGGGCTTGTTGTAATTATTCTTTGTTCTGAGTGTGGGCTGCATTAATGTTGGACAACACTTGTCTATCAAACGAGATGGGTGCTAGAAACTAAGAAGGATGAGAATGTTATAACCGTGACACTAAACTTTCTTTGCTCTGACTTTTGTGGTGTTATTAGCACTCAGTCACAACATTTGGGCCAACTCTTTCACCAGAAATGCTAAAATTATCGAAGAATTTGCTTCCACAACTCCTTCTCACTTTCTATATTGTTGGACTTGTCCCAGGGAGTTTTATTAGGTTGAGGGTAAAGCAACATTTCTTATTTAATTGAGATACTTTTTGAATATTGATTCCTTCCAACTCTACATATGCATCTTCTAAGAAGTTAAAAAAAAATTGTCGAGTTTTTGAGATGATTAGCTTGTCCAAATAGAATTTAGTTAGAAATGTAATGATTAAACCTTACATCTGTTAGTTAGGCATTTGTATTAATAATTCATATTAGTTACTTAGAAAAGAAAGGATTGAATCTTGTATTTGTTTGTCCATAACTAAGGTTTATGATTCTTAATAAGTGATATGCAGGCGTGGCAAGAGGATCTGGATGGCGGCACTTGGCAGCTCGGAATAATTTAGTTGTCTTCTACTTGATCGGCATGCCATTTGCTCCTCTTTAGGTTTAACTTGGGACTTCAAAATAAGGTGAGTAGCTTCATTTTGATTTGCTTCATCATATGGCTGTCATAGAGATATATTTTACCTGATAACCTATCCACTATATCCCTTATCTTGATATAGTTGTCAGTTGTGATGAAGGACTTTTTAATTGAGTAATTTTGACATTGTAGTTGACGTACTTTAAGGGTAATTGCATGGTATAAATTTACATGAAAACCAAAAAGTGTCATTTTTGACTTTTTAGGACTTTTTTTTTGAAACATGAAATATCTAAGCATCAAGACTCTCGAATTTCACTCCACCTCACCAGAAGATCATGAGTTTGAACAAACTGAGAAAATTTGAACTGCCTTCAATGTCCCGGATAGGCATTTCCTATAAATACTGAACACTTCCTATATACCTGGTATCATCTAAGCTCTAATTCTTAGCAGGATTCACCTATCTTACCATGATTTCAGGAACTGAAGAAACAATTAGTTCACTTGATGTATCAGAGCAATTATCGAAGGACAACTTGGCAAGGTCCTTTTTTACTTATTGCTCCCTTTTATTACCTAGAGCCATTAGAAAGTTCATGTCTAGGTTATTCACATTTTTGCAATTATGTTAACTTGATGTTAACAACCGAAAAAACTCTATACTGTGCATTGCCTTAGATCAATTATATCTTTTAGATGAAGTTTATGCCGAGATAATATTACAACCATTGAGCCCTGTAAGAAACAATATCCTTGTTCTTTTGACCTATATATGTTTGCGGTGATCTATATCTTCCTTAATGACGTTCATATGGGAATGGAGGTTTCAGAAACTACATTCACAAACTCTCTTAGAAGGTATATTTGGTATGTCTTTAATGGAATGGCGGTTTCAGAAAGCACAGTACTCTGCTCTGCTGCTTCTCCAAATGGCACTTCCCAACTAAAGGAGTGCTATAGTGCTATTACTTTACTAGTTAGCACTTAGCATTATATTCACGTAGATAAATGCAATTTCCTATAGCAAATTGTTACCTCTTCCTCTAGACTCTTTACAGAGCAGAAATTGGAAGGTGCTCTTGGTCGCATGAACTTAAATTGCACAACAAAAATATGTACACTACCTAGCTATCTACTATACGGTAGTTTAGACTATATGGCATGGTCCTCTTTTTCTCAACCTTGGCTAGAAATTTGATACTGATATTTGCTGGGATCTCCTTGATCCTAACGTTCGTCCCATAAAAGTAGCACATATGTAGAAGGTTGGCGGCAGTTCATCCACGGTTCATAAAAACTGTAATTCATATATATGGAGACCAAAATTTGAACAAAATTATATTAAACAAAAACAATTACACAATCAGACTACGAAGACAACATGAGCTAGAAGTGAACAAAAAGAGAGCTAGAAGCCTAGGATATGTGATGCAAATTTTCTATCAGGTTGACCTTTCATAACTATTTAATTTGACCAACAATATGATTTTGTAAACTACACAAAATTTATTGACAAAGATATCCCGTTTGGTTTACTGTAATGTAATCGTAATCGTAATCGCAATGTAATCAAATAAAAATATTTTTGATGCAATTATCTAGCTAGATATATGTTGTTGTTTAGAAGTTTAACTTTTGATTTTTTTCCAGATATTTCGCTATTAATAAAGCCATGTGCTGATTTGAATAGTACCATATTTGTATCTTATGGAACAGCAGAGTATGTTTAACTGACATTAAGTTTATTTCTGACAGACAAGTGCAGGTGCTGTAATAATGACGGAAGTCGTCTTCTGGGACCTTCTAGTACCTTTGCTATCTATTAAACATTTTAACTTGAGCACGGTAAGTAGGCTTAATCTCGTGCTGTCTGATTTGTCCAGTATATGTATCTTGGTTCCCTTGCAAATTAAATTGTTTGTGTTTTTGGTTTGCATACCAGTGATGTTCTATATGTTTTTTTTTCTGCCTCATTGTCCATAAGATCCCCCATCCTAGGATGATAATCTTGTGTTATCTTATCATGAATTATATTGTCAACTGCAGGATATCCAATATATTCTTACGAGAATTTGTGAAATTTATTTTGATAAAGGGTTGTTGAATCATTTTCAGAGATTCTAAAAGGTATGTGCTGTTATTTCGATAAGGCGTTGCTAGCAATGCTTTTGTATAAGAAGGAACGCCAACAGTCTCATGAAGCAGTTGGCGACAATGTCTCCCCTTCAACTATCTATGGTGCTGAGCATCTATTGTGACTTTTCGGTATGCATAGGGACTCATGCAGTCCTTTATTCAATAGATATTAAGTTCTTATTTTAGTATTTCTACAATTAAATGTGAAACACATCTTTGGACTTTGGCATTTTACTTAAGTAAAACAGCGGACTCACTAGCTACAGCCTCTTATAACATTTTTTACTGCATTCAAATTTGTGGTCAAAATATGTCTCTTGCTTGAATGTTGTCAGTTCCAGTATGTAGACAATGATGTATGTGCAATCATGAACTTTATGGGGAGTGTCTAACAGAAGAGCCCGTGGATTACTTCATGAAACCATTTACAGACAAAAGTATATACGTTATATTTTACACAATTATGTTTTTAAGGAGCTCGTTGTTCTTAAATGCGTATATAAAAGTTTCTGGAATGTATATTAATTTACCTAAACTGTAGTTGTATATGCAACTTGTTTACTTCTTTAATTTGCTATTGAGATCAGCCATAATTGTTATATTCTCTGTACTTATAATTTGTATTAATGCCCTTTCATTTTTTAACTTTACAGATCAAAGTTTCTAATTATGCACTTATTAGTGCATTCATGAAAGAGCTGGAGCCAGATTCTCTTGTGGCACAGGTTTTATTTTCTTACCGAGTACAATTCCCATCTCTTATGGCACAGGTTTTATTCTCTTGTGGCACAGGTTTTATATATGCCTATACTCCCTCTTTCGGAATAGTGGAACAGTTAGGGAAGATGTTAGTGTGAATGTCTATCTTACATATGTACATTTTCTTTTATACTTATGTAATATACTTCTCTAAGTATTCTTCAAAGTGAATACGAGTAGGCAGGATGGGGGTGGTATATTGCATGGACGCAAAATGGCATGATATTGACATGGCCTCTATTTTTGTGTTTCCTAGTGTATTTTTAGAGTGCTTGTATCATATCAAACACGGGTCAGACATGGGACTGATTTTTCGAGTTTTTATGCTTCATAGGTCAGGAGGGATTCACTTTGAAGCATGGGCACTCCAAAGTAGCAGTGTACATGCCATACACGTATTGGACACCAGTCACACGACACATTCTAAAGTATGCTAGGACACAAAATTTGTTGCCTTATCTGTCACATTGTCCATTTTGTTTTGTCTATTCATGGTCTTTCAACATAGCTTTCGAAAGGAGATTATTTGTGAGATTGCTCATATATTGTTAAGTGAGTGAGTGCAGAGGCTTCTTGTATTGAGATATTAAGGTTTTATTTATTTATTAAAGTAGAAACTAATGCATAATTTACTTCTTATACTTCCTTTGTGTTGTACCTTATGTTTTACTCATCTACAAATTAATGGATTTATTTTCTGACATCTTGAATTTTCACTTAGATATTCCTCCTCGTTGCACTATCTATTATAAGCAAGTATAAGTGCATTTCTTTTGCACTCAGAATTACATTTTGTGCACATAATGGGATCTGCATTGGTTCTTTCATTTGTCAAAATATAGTGTTCTTCTAGACATTAATTTTGTGAGGGGTACTTCTTTACTGTGTAAGCACTGGATTCTACTAAAGTCCTTAACATGCATATTTATTTAACATGAGTTCCTTCAGTAGCTTATATGCTTAACGAAGGAAATATTGAGTTTCCATTGAAAAACTTGTGTTGCAGGATCTGCCTCCAGTCCATTAGGTTAAGTATATCTTGAACCGTATCAGCAGACAATTCCACTGGGAGTAATTTCATCTGTAAGTTCCCTAAATACCTCATCTTGCTATTTTATTCGTGGCCATTATTTTATCTGAAGCATAGGGATACAAGCACACTCAAAACTATATTAAATGGTTTAAGTACATGGATGCTGGTAAATAAAGATCACAGTTTTATAAATCATTGGGGATAAGCTTTGGTGAGCTTATACATGTTTGTTTCATATGGAGTTAATCCAGACAGGTTTATACTAGCCACTTTTGAGGCCAAAAGACTAAAACATCGATGCAGAGAAGGCCTAACTAATACTTATAGTCAAAAGCAGATTAGCAGTAATTGCACTGAACTACAAGAAGTGTTCTTTTAGGATGAATGAACATTAAAAATATAAGATTAAAGGTCAACCAGGCTCTTATTGTTATCCAAATGACAAGATTAGTCGACAAGTGTTCCATTGGGGTTAAGCTCGCTTTATTTGCCTATATGTTGTGGGTTAACTAATTTTTTAAGTGAGTCTTGATCCTTGGAAAATTTCTAATATTTTCTTTATGAGCATATGTAATTAATATGAAATTTCTAATATTTTCTTGATCCTTGGAAAATTTCTAATATTTTCTTTAGAATCTTAGTTAGCATCCTCTCACTCTATAACAAATTGTGGTTGTAGTTAGGGAGGCGGTGGTTCTTAGTACCTGATAAAGGTATACAATTGAGTGCTGAGGTAATTTCCTTACACGGTTCTCGTTAAATTAAACTTAGTATATCCATTCATAACCTACTATTTCATGTTTTCTCTACTCTTTTTTTAAGTGCATCTTTCTAGAACCTTATGTTTGATCAATCATTGAAGTACATATAAGGAATTTCTGCCAGGTGCACAATTCAGAAAGTTTGCATCCATGAGGGATGAGTGGGCCATTAAGTAAAGATACATCAGTTCAGGTTGGTTTTTGTGTTTCATGTGAAGTTCATCGTTGTGACTGTGATGCAGATAAAACTAAAGCTTGATATCTTTATGATGATATCTGAGCAGGTCCTATCCAATTTATGGGTGTTGGTTATACATGCTAAGGAGTGAGGCTGATATACTCAAAAATTTAAAGACATGAAGAAGGGATGTACTAAATGGTTGATCTTGCACGATCATGAGAAAAAATGTTGTATTTTGACTTGTTTTATTTTGTTAAACACGATTGTATAATAAAATGTTATATTTTGATCAATAAGTTTATTTTGTAAATTATATATTATTGAACATATAATGTTAATTGGAGTGTGGTTTAATTACTCATTGGGAAGCTGGATGAACACAATTAATGCATGGCAAATATATTCAAAAAAAATTTTAAAATAACTTTATCTATAACGACGTTTTTGTTAAAATATTAGAAAGTTGTTGGAAAAGGGTTGGGAAAGCAAATCCCAACGTTTTTGCAAAAAGTTGGGAAAGTAGTCCAATTTTTGACGTTTTAGTTAAAACGTAGAAAAATTTCACCCATTATTGCACAATTTCTAACGTTTATTAAACATTGTTGTAAACGTCGTCTTTACGTATACCGACGTTTATCTAAAACGTCGGTAATTCCCAACTGCAGCAATGACGATGTTTGTCGAAAATGTTAAAGAAACGTCGAGAATTTCTATACCAACGTTTTTGACCTTTTTTCTGACGTTTATAAAACGTTGGAAAATCTTAATTTTCTTGTAGTGACATCACCTCGTTCTCTATTAGTCACCCCCCATTTCAATACCTCGGATGCCCTTGTGTACGGCAAATCTAACGCCGGCATCTTTGAAGACCTCATCAACATAATTAAGAAGAAACTGGAGGGGTGGCACAACGCCACTCTATCTCCGTGTGGGAAGACGATCCTCATTAATCACGTGCTCACATCCATCCCCATATACACCCTCGCTGCTTGTTCTCCTCCCAAGAAGGTGCTGACCTCGATTAAGAACATCTTCAGCAACTTCTTCTGGGGACACAGCGGTGGCAACGTCAAGCATAGTTGCGCTAGCCGGGACACCATGGCTAAATCCACTGAGGAGGGGGGTTTGGGCTTCACGAAAATTTCTCACATCGCTGACGCCATCTCGATGAAGTGATGGTGGAAGCTTCGTATGAGTAGAAATTTGTGGACGAGATTCATGAAGGCTAGATACTTCAAGCACATTCACCCGTCAAAGGTGACCGCCAACTGCAGATCTTCTGCGGTATGGCGGCAAATCATCACCGCACGTATAATTGTCGAACCGGGTATTCGTCTGTGCCTGGAAGACAGAGACTCCTCTACCTTCCAGGAACGTTGGGCAGAAGAAACCTTGCTTCTCCGCCTCCCGGAGGCTCCGACGCACAGCATGATCAAGGACCTATGGGATGTGAGCAGGGACGACTGGGAATGGGACAAGATCCGAGAATAGGCCGGAGAGGAAGCGGAGGAATGCATCCGCCGTCAAGATCTGAAGATAAGCTCAGATGATGACGAGCTACGTTGGTCGGCGTGTCAGGCAGGCGAATTCTCTGTTCGTTCGGCTAGACAGGTAGCTCGCGGCCTAGGGACGCCTTTCCCGATCAGTGCCGCATTCTGGCAGACGTGTATCCCCAAGAAGTGGTCCATCCTGATCTGGAGAGCAATCAGGAACAAGCTTCCAACCGACGATGCCTTGTACTCCATAGGATTCAACTTAGCCTCCGCCTGTAATTGTTGTACAGCTCGTCAAACGAAAACCGTTGACCACATCTTCAGTCAGGGTGATCTCCCCGCACAGGTCTGGAATGCGCTATCTCAGCGTTGTAGACAGGATCAGGTGGGCGGAAGCCTCAATGATCTATTAGCAAGGTGGGCATTCGCCTCCTACGACCTCCAGATTGTAGTGGCTGCTGCCACGTAGCCATTATGGAAGAATCGAAACAAGGCCAGGTATGAAGGCAACCAGTACAACACGGATAGGCTCATCCGGGAAGTTATCAGGTAGTGCCGTAAGATTCGGAACGTCTGTTCGCATGGACAGACTTGCTTTTGGGAGTCTCTCCACGTTTAGACCACCGGTTTGGTTTTGTGTTTTGTTTGGTATACTTGTATAGGCGTCGACTTTTTGTGCCTTAGGTATACTTGTACAGGCTTCGACATTTTGAGCCTTACTGAATAAATGGGGGTTTTTATATATATATATATATATATATATATATATATATATATATATATATATATATATATATATATATATATATATATATATATATAACACCCTTGGGAGCCTAGATACGCACCTCACACGACTAATTCAACTTCCACAAAGTGCAAAATTGAAAAAACGAGGCCCAAACGACCAAATGGTCATTTTGGTGAAACCGGGGTGCCCGACTCGCGATACGGCAGAGTACGGATACCAAACCTATCCGGAATCGGCCCAAATTTTTACCCACGATTTCTATATGATGACTAGGACCTATTCTAAGTGTTAACTTTCTGATTCTAGTGTCGGTACAAAATATCACCCGTATCTGGAGCCTGACAACCCCGAAACGACCCTTTTTCATGAATCTTTGCGAAACGATCCCACGTATCCAAATGTTGACATGTACCTTGCCTCATAACACTCAACCAAACGTAATTAGGTCTCACTAACCTAATCACAACACCCAAATATGCCAATCTCGGATTTTCCCAAAATTGACACAAAACCTTAGGTCAAAGTCTCAATTTGGGTCCAAAGAAGTTCAAACTTCTTCTAAAAGGTAGTCGCATGCCTTGGGTAGTCTCTAAAACACTAATGAAACTAATTTGAAGCTAATGGAAGTGTTGGGTTAGGGTTTTACCTCTTGGGAGTTGGAATCCTAAGGAAATCCCCAAATTGGCCTTCTAGGTCAAAATCCAAGAAAAGAGCTTCTCCTCCTCCAAGCTCCACCTCTACACTAGATCTAACCTAGATCTACACCACAACAAGAGGGAAATGGGTTAGGGTTAGCAATAGGAAGAAAATCTAGGGTTTGGATTATGGTTAGGGTTTACCTTTTCTTATTTTTCTTCCTTCTTCTTCTTTCCTCATCTTTCTTCCTTCTCAAATGTAACGTAGAGAGAGAGGATCAAGGGGGACTCGGCCACTTATGGCATGGGAAGGGTCCGAAAATAGGGTCCCAAACATCTCTTAAGTCATTTAGCCCTTTTTGGCTCAAATGGACTCAAAATTGGTCAAAACAACTTCCAAACTTCGTAAAATTTCACGTGATACTTAATTTCTTCATCGAAAATATTTTAATCCAAAATAATATTTTGGGTCCAAAATTACCAAAATGCTCCTAGGGTCAGAAATAGGGGTTTACAATCCTACCTTCCTAAAAAAAATTGTCCTCAAAATTGGGAACTAATGCATGCACAAATAAGAATAAAATAAGGGAAGAAATATACCTTACTACTCGAAAATATAGGGGCACCGTGCGCGCATCTCATCCTCCCTCTCCCAGGAAGGCTCACCTGGGGAGTGATGCCTCCATGCGACACGAACCAGAGGAACCATCTTATTTTGCAGTACCATCTCCCTGCGATCCAGAATCTCTACGGGTTGCTCAGGATAGCTGAGACTTGGATCCACCTCTAACTCTGAGTGATCCAGAACATAGCTAGCATCTGCAACATATCGTCTCAGCTGCAAAATAAGGAACATGTCGTGCACACCCTCTAATAAAGTTGGCAGGTCCAAACGGTACGCCACGGCACCAACCCTATCAAGGATCCTGAAGGGTCCGATGTACCGCGGGCTAAGCTTCCCGTCGCCTTCGAAACGGATCATGCTACGTGTTGGAGAAATCATCAATAATACCATGTCTCCAACCTAGGAGAAAACAAGCCTCAAGACACCAATCACAAGCAAAGAAAACCAAAACAAGAAATCTAGTTATACCTCAAACTCCAAGGGCCTACGGTGGCTATCGATCTAATGCCGCTGTCTGTCCTGCACCACCTGCAGTCTCTTTCTGATCTTCTTGACCTTCTTCGCAGCCTGAACAACCATGTCAGTCCCCAATAATGCTCTCTTGCCGACGTCATCCCAAGATAATGGGGTACGACATCGACGACCATACAAGGCCTCGAAAAGGGACATCCCCATACTGGCCTAAAAGATGTTGTTGTAGGCGAACTCAACTAAATGGAGATGGTCCTCCCACGATCCTCCAAAATCCAAAGCACAAGTCCGGAGCATGTCCTCGAGTGTCTGAATAGTCCTCTCGCTCTGGCCATCCGTCTGGGGGTGGTAAGCAGTACTAAACTTGAGCTGAGTGCCCAAGATAGCATGCAAACTCTTCCAGAAATGAGATCTGAACCTGCTGTCCCGATTGGAGACTATGCTAAATAGAAAACCATGTAGTCTGTAGATCTGCGTCATGTACATCTGAGCCAGTCTCTCTGTTGACATACCCACTTTGAAAGGCAAAAAGTTAGCCCATTTGGTTAACCTATCCATGATGACCCAAATCGCATCCTTCCCTCTTGGGGGTACGGGGAATTTCGAAAACAAAATCCATTGTAATATGTTTCTATTTCCAATTTGGGATAGGCAATGGCGGAAGCAATCCACCTAGCCTCTGCCTCTCGGCTTTGACCTGCTGACACACCAAACATCTAACGACAAAGCGTGTTACCTCCCTCTTTATGCCACACCACCAAATATGTTGTCACAAGTCCCTATACATCTTGTTGGCTCTCGGATGTATAGAGAACTACGAACTATTCTCCTCCTGCAACACCTCTTCCTGCATATCACCACTAGGCACACAAAGCCTAGACCCATGTCTCAAGGAACCATCCTCTGTAAGGGTGAATTCCTTGAGCCTCCCTGCCTACACCTGCTCTTTAATGTACCTCAGACCCTCATCCTCAAACTGGGTCTCTCTGATATGATCCATCAGCTTTGACCGGATCTGCAGCCTGAACATGTGCATCTCGACACCTGGCACTACCACCTCGATGCCAAGCCTTTCCAAATCTGCCAACAAGTGCCGGTCTGTCGTCAGGCACATAGCCGTGGGATATCCACTCAATGCATTCGCGACTACATTGGCCTTACCTGGATGGTACTGCAATGATATGTCAAAGTCCTTCATCGGCTCCAACCATCTCTTCTGTCTCATATTCAGCTCTTTCTGCATGAAAATATATTCAAGCTCTTGTGGTCGGTAAAGATCTCCATACGCTCTCCGTACAGATAATGTTTCTACAATTTTAGAGCAAAAATGATCGCCGTCAACTCTAAATCATGGGTAGAATAGTTCTTCTCATGATCCCGCAATTGCCTAAAAGCGTAGGCGATCACCTTCCTATGCTGCTGAAAAATGCAACCTAACCCTCTCCCTGAGGCATCACTATAAATGGTAAAACCTCTTGTACCTCATGGCAACGTCAAGATAGGAGCTGTCATCAACCTCCCCTTCAGCTCGTCGAAGGTCGCCTGACAATCCTCCGTCAAGACGAACTCTGTATCCTTCCTGGTGAGCCTAGTCATCGGAACTGCAATCTTAGAGAAGTCCTGCACGAACTTTCTCTAGTAGCCCGCAAGTCCCAAGAAGCTCCTGATCTCTGTTGATGAAGTAGGAGTGTGCTATGACTCCACTGCCCCGATCTTCTTTGGATCCACCGATATCCCCTCTCCAGTCAGTACCTGCCCTAAAAACTCTACCCGGTCCAAGAAAAACTTATATTTTGAGAGTTCTCCGTACAGCTGCTTCCGTCTAAGGGTCTCTGACACAAGTCTCAAATGCTCATCATGCTCCTCCGGTGTCTTAGAATACACTAGAATATCATCTATAAACAACACTATGAACTTGTCAAGCTATTGATGGAATACATTGTTCATCAAGTTCATAAACACTGTCGGGGCATTATTCAACCCAAACGGCATCACCATAAACTCAAACTGGCCGTATCAAGTTCGAAATGCCATCTTAGGAATGTCCTCCCACTTCACCTGCACCTGGTGATAGCCTATCCTCAAGTCAATCCTCGAGAATACCCGTCCGTCGCCCAACTGATTGAAGAGATCATCTATCCTCGACAACGGATACTTGTTTTTTATAATAAGACTATTCAATACCCTGTAATCGATGCATATACGTACCATCCCATCCTTCTTCGATACAAAGAGTACCGGAGCTTCCCAAGGAGATAAACTAGATCTAATGAACCCCTTGTCCTGCAACTCCTCCATCT
Source organism: Iris pallida (assembly GCA_029216955.1). Taxonomy (NCBI): domain Eukaryota; kingdom Viridiplantae; phylum Streptophyta; class Magnoliopsida; order Asparagales; family Iridaceae; genus Iris; species Iris pallida. Next base: position 1,123,128 of record JANAVB010031019.1, on the reverse strand, counting down.
GCTTCTTCAGCTCCACTAACTATGAGTTGCTGATCCTGTACACATGTCATGCCACTGGCTCTGATCCTGGTATCAAGTCAATAGAGAACTCAACATCTCTATCCGATGGTAATCTTGGCAACTCCTCTAGAAAGATAGCCAGGAACTCCGCAATAAGAGGATGTGGCAACTCCTCCGGTGTCTTCAAGGCCCTCCAAATGATGCCCTTCCTGTGCTCAACATCTCCTCTGGCGAACACAAACTCTGGCTCTCCTGGAGGACGAAACAACACTCATCCTCCTCTGTAATCTATGGTAGCCGACTGCGCACACAACCAATCCATTCCGATTACCATGTCATAACCCGGGAGTGGCATAACGAGTAGGCTAGCATAGTGATCCCGTCCTCCTAATAAAACTCTATAGTCCTTGCAATAATTACTGACTAGGATAATGCCACCCCAGTCATGACTTTGCAAGTCCTACCCACGGGCTCTGCTACTAAATGATGCTTGAGGAAAAATGATAAAGAAATAAAACTACGAGTAGCACCAGAATTAAATAATGCCAAAGTTGGAATGAGATTAAGAAGAATAGAACCTGCAATCACATCAGTGACAGGCTCAGGCTTCTCAATTGTCAGCCCGAATGCCTTGTCCTAAGGTGCTCCCCTTTGGACAAAGTGCTGCTACTGGGTCTGCGACCGAAATGGTGCTCCCTGACCTGACGCCACCTGTCCCGGACGTTCGGCTGTCGCTGCGGAGCAGTCCCTCAACTGATGCCTCGGGTCACCACAGAATTAGCAGGCCCCCAACTTCTTTCTGCACTCCTTCCAGACATGATCTGGCTTCCTGTAAAAGTTACAGGTGTGACGTGGTTGCCCCTGTCACTGCTGAGTAGTCAGGGCTCGAACTGGTGCTGGTAGCGGTGCCCTCTGCAGGAACTAGGGATGCTTGACCGACCCTGAGCTACTGCCTCCTCCAGATGGGTCTCTGTCCCTCTTCTGCCCACTGCCTGCATCCACCTGGACTTTCTGGGCTTCCGCCAGGATCTGCTCGTATGTAGTGGCCATAGTTGGAATGAGATCTTGACCTTATAGTTCAGGCCATGCCTGAACCTCCTCGCCCTGTCATCAGGCTCCCTCATCATGTATTCTGCAAATCGGCTCAGCCTATCGAACTTTGCAATATACTCATCTACAGAAAGATCGCCCTGCACTAGGTCCTAAAACTGTAGCTCCAAGGCACTTCTGGCTGGTGCTGAATAGAACTTCTTCTTGAAGAGGTTCTTGAACTGATCCCATGTCAAGGACCTATCGGCGATCTGGGGCTCCGTCAAGTACCATGTACGAGCGATGTCCGAGAGCTGAGATCCCGCAACCTCTACCTGTAGGTCCTCTGGAAGTCAGACCAAATGCATATCTCTCTTGATATTCTCAAGCCAATCATCGGCATACAGTATGCCCTCTGTCCCTCTGAACTCTTGGAGGTCCTTTCTTTTGAAGTGTAGAATGGTCCTGGGTATCTGTGCTATGGGATGCGCTGGCTGCACCGTCCTGTCTTCGGCTACCTCCCTGGCAACCTAGTGGGCAATCTCTATGCCCTACTGTAGCATCTCCATCTACCTCTCACCCTGCACCCACTGGGCCATCATCAGGCCCTGGACAATCTGCAATACCCCCACTGCATCTAAAGGTGGAGGGCATAGAAGTGCCTCTGATGTTGCAGAAGCGGGCCTCTCCACTGCCGCTGGTGCGATCGCTGCCCTCCCTCGAGTAGCTGCTCCTCAAGCTCCCGCCATAGCTGTCCTTCAGCTTCGGGCCCCTGCGAAAGCTCTCCGTACTAGGGATCCTACCGAGGCTGCTCCCCTGCCATGGGATCCCAATAATGCTGCCCTGCCTGAGTCTCCGGCAGAAGCTGCTCCCCTGCCGGGAGGTCCTGAAGCCATGCCTCGAACTCGTCCTTGACCTCTGGATCGAGTGCTCACCATATTGAAGATAAGAAAAATAAGAAGAAACCAATATGGCACAAGATAAGGTATTAGGATGCAGTCTAAATAATATTCGAAAACCCACATATATCTGTAATCGCTTCAACTAAAAGTTTATGCCGTGCCAGTGTGTATCTGGCGACGGTAAACTCGCAGTTGCTGCGACTCAGATAAATGGTTATCAGTGCACATCTGCGTCACCATGGTGGGTGTAGGTCCTAAAAATCAAGTTGTACCCATCAAAAAAGCAATAAAAATCAAATTACGCACACTTCAAATAAACTGTGTAGGAGACAGACTACGCAACCAATCAACAACGAGAGGCTGAACCGTGCTAACATCAGAGCGCACAATGCTGATGTGTTACCTGACCCAAAATCAGATCTTCTGACAACGGACAGCCCGAAAAGCGAGGAGTCTGTTCATTTCTTGAGCCGCGCCGCATTTGAGGACAGTTGTACAGCTAGCGCAATCCTCTTCAGCGCAGTTCGAACCCAGCGCAGTCTGAAGCTAATACAGTTCAAGCAGCGCGATCCATCAAGATAACTGACATTTTACACGTAGCCTACATGCTATCAATTGCTCACCACGTGGCAACCGTCTGAACACGATCATGCGCATTTCAATCAAACAATGCCACGCGTCTAATATAGTGGAGCCACGATCGAGCAACTGCCAGCGCAGTTCGCTGTTTGCGCAGTCCAATGACTGCGTAATCCAGTCTGTACAATCCAGAAATAACTACTAATTAGTTATTTTCCAGAACTCTATAAATAGAGTTTCAAGTCCTTCATTAACAACATCAGATCATTCAAGATCATCAGAGAAATCAGGAGTTCTTGCCCAAGTCTGCTGCATTCTTCAGAGGCTATCGTCTTCACAGTTTACATCGTCCAAGGGATAAAGCGATCGTCTTCAGATCGGATTCCTATAGTTGTACTTTTCCAGAATTCAATTATAATCTTCTTATAAAGTTTGTGAAATAAAAGAACTTTTATTTTTGTAAACAAAATGGTAACTCTGCTGGGGACGACTTTCTCCTCCGACGAGGAAGTGACAACTCAATGTGACGTTGCGTCTATCGAAAAGACGCAGAAGACACTGGTTGTGAAGGTCAACCAGACTGCCTACGAGGCGATGATCAACTCCGGGGCTACTCGTCGTACTGCAACCTCTGCCAAGAGCAAGGTTCGTTCAGTATGGACTCCAAAGTCCTCTGCGCAATCCTCTGTGCAGTCCTCTGTGCAATCATCCGCACAACCTGCTGTCTCCGCTGTTAAGGAGCCACTGGCCACTTCTGCTTCTGCGCAAAATACTAATTGCGCTACCAAAATATGAGCCAGAGCTCCTGTACAGTATACTACTCCTCTTGCTGCTGTACAAGCTACTTCCTATGCTGCTATGGCAAAGTGCAAGACTCCTCTCCCCCTAGCGCAGTTGGTGATCTCTTTTCCTCCTGCGCAATCCACTGAAGCCAGGACCCCTGCTGCGCAAACTACAGTCTCTGTGACCAAAAGGCCATCCATCAAAGCTCTCCAGACGCAATCAACCCTAGCGCAAGCTGTTCCAGCGCAGTCGAATAGGGATAGTCCTTTGGCTAATCTTTCTTCTTCTCACAGCAAGGGAAAAGACTCTGGTCTTCTTCCTAAGCACCCTGTTGCTTTAGCGCAATCCACTGAGGGTAGTCTGTTGACTGTTTCTCCTCCTCCTCAGAACAAAGGAAAAGGCCATTGGTCTTTCCTCAAACTTCCTCGTTCAACAACTTGGAAGACAACAGAGGGAAACGCTCTTTAGCTAACCCTTCTTCACAAAACAAGAGAAAAGGTCCTTTGGTCTTTTCTCACTCTTTTCTGGTTTTTATCGTAGAAGATCAATCTGAACGTGCCTCGGCACCAATCAATACAAGAACTCTCTCAAACAAGAGTTCTTCCCTCCCTTCCAAAGGCAAGTGTACTGATCAAAGAGGTATTCTGCCTACTCCGGTTGTAGAATTCCAAGATCTCCCAACTCTTAGGATATCCTGCTCAAAACAGGAAAAATTACTGGTGTCTCAGACAGAAACCCCTGGGGGTGAATTTGCAGATCTAAGGACTTATCTCAATAGGCCAACTTCTATGAAACGCAAGCAGCCAATGCCAAAGATCAACTTGCATCAGAGACAAACTTCCAGGATTAAAAATCCTGACACCTATGCTAATGAGGTAAGTACTTCTCTGTATACTCACGGGACAAAACATCTGAAGAACCGAAACCATGTTCCGAATGTGGTCAAAGAACTTATTCCTCAGACTTCTTCTCGTCCCGTCATTGTTCCTGATCTCCGAGAGCACCTCAAGCAAAAGCGGGACGATATCTCAACACCTCAAATTCAGCCACTTAGACACCATTGTAATCATAAGATTGTCATCAAGTGCTGTTGCCAGACAACAAAACGATCTGTCTTTGATCGTCTGAATTTTACAACGTCTGAACCAATGTCAGAAGATGAAGACGAAGTGTTGTATGCTTCCGTCAACATGACTTCTCGAGACACTGGGGATAGAAAGTGCTCCAAACACGGCAAGCCTCGTAGGCCCAGCCGGCGGTATTTAGATTTACTCCAAGAATCTTCTAAAGGAGTATTTCGACATACCAGATCCCAAAGCCGATACACAATCGGTCAAAGGAATCTTCTCCAAGATCCTTCTGGTCATCTTCCTACTTCTTATTCAGGAGATGATTCCTTCTCTGACTATGATACATACAGCAAAAGTTTTGAACAGATAGTGTCTTCTACTGTACCTAGAGAAGTGACAGCATACGTTGACACTGAAGACCCAGATGCTTCCAGTTCAGCAAATCAAGAACAACGAATAGCTGCACTGGAGGACAAGCTGAAGACCATGGCTGAAATGGTCGCAAGTATGCATTCTATAATCGTGGCCCAACATACAGTACCACCGACCGTACCTGCTGTAAATCCAGAGATTATAGCGTCATCGGTGCCTGTCAATACAGGTTTGGGGGTAGTATCTCCTCAAATACCTCCTATACAAATTCAACCCACACCCAGTCAGTCAGGAGCTGGGGGTAGCTCTTACCATGTTGTTCCTCTTCCTAATACTCAGCCTGCTCCTTCTACGTCATCGGAGGATGCTAATAAAACTGTCAAACTCCTGCGCACTCAATTCGAGGCTTTCAAAGAGACGGACAACTTACAGAGGTTAGGGATCAAACAACCCTACCCAGTTGAATGAAAGGAAGTCCCATTTCCTCCAAAGTACAAAATCCCTACAATTTTGCTGTTTGACGGCAATACTTCTCCAAGTCAGTTCATCAACCACTTTGAGGTAATGACTGTTCAACTTCAGCCAAATGACGCTCTTCTTACCAGGGTATTCGTCGGCTGTTTAGCCGGTATAGCATACGATTGGTACAAGAGCTTGTCCGATGGTTGTATCACCTCTTTTTCAGGTTTGAAACAAATCTTCTTGGAGCGATTCTACGAGGGAATCAACGATATGACCATGTTGGCCCTCAACAAGATCAAACAAAGACACAATGAAACCGTTGAGAGTTTTATTGAAAGATTCTGCCGAGAAGCATTAAAGATGCCTCCTGGAACTCCGGCCACTGTCACTATTGATACCTGCAAGGCAAATCTTTTGCCTATCATCAGCATGTGGACGGGGTCAACTCAATTTCAAGACTGGCCATCATTCATTGTCAATGCTAAAACAGCTGAAGTTAGCGCTGACAAATTCAAGCAATTGGGGGTACACATGTCTAACCACGACCAGGATGAACACCCGACAGCTAGTAGCGATAATCGCCAGAACAACCACAAGGGTAAAGAAACTTTGAACATCAATTTGAAGAGCAAAGAATCTTTGGCTGTCAACGTAGCTCCACCTACATCTGCTTCTAATCCTTCTGCCCCTCCACCAAAGGAACCTCGTCCAAAAGTAGAGTACTCCTTTGACGAGAACGACACCGTGAGCATCTTCGATTGCTTAATCAAAAGCAATAAGCTCCAACTCCCAGACCCGAAGAAGCCTGATGAGGTTGGTAAGACTGATTATCCCAAATACTGTATTTATCACAGGTTCATTAGTCATCCCACTCGAGTATGTTACGTGCTCAAAGGCAAAATTCAGGAGTTAGTTAATGCTGGTGTTGTCACTCTTCAACAAGATGAGAAGACTGTTACCGCAAACATGGTCTCAGTATAGTTCGATAACTTTCCTCCACAGATGGTATAGCATGGTGTCATCCCTATCCCCAAGGCAACTCTTGAGATCGAGAATCTCCCTCCACGGAGTGAAGGTCTCGTCCCCTTATCTCTGGATAATGGCGAGATTATGTGGATTCATCCTGATCTTGTTTCTGACTTTGAGGCTCCTTCTAAGCAAAAAGACTGCACCAAGGGCAAAACAAAGATCTACAATATGGTGTCTTTTGACCGCATAGTTGACGAGGAAATTCTGCTGGGTACCAGGTCAGAAAAAGCCTACCTACGTAAAGTTCCTAAAAATCAAGAAAACCCTGTTTCTTCTTCTGAGTCTGCTCCAGTACAACCTGTCTCTGCTGAGGGCATCCCTGCTGTGTCCTCACCGGTTATAGAACCTATTCCTCCCAAGATGACAGCAGCTGACAAAGACAAACAACAAGTCCGCTTCGACAAACCTTTGAAGAAGTCATCTCCTTCTGGACTTGAGAAGCCATACAACTTTGATATTTTAGCCCAACTAGCCAATACACCGGCCAGGCTGTCAATCTTCGAGCTCTTGCGCCTCTCCAAAAAGACTCGAGAAACTCTGAGTGAAGCTCTCATGCAGGCAGAAACCTGTTTAACCCTCCTGAAGAAGCTGAAAGCAGAGCCTGTCTTTTGTCTCCATTGTCACAGTGTGCTGGAGTTAATTCCAAACATTACCTTCACACAGGATGATATGCTGATGGAAGATAATAGGCATGACCATCCTCTATACTATACAGGATATGTCGACTCGATGAAAGTCGATCGTATTCTGATAGGTCCTGGGTCTGTCCTCAGCATCATGTCGAAGACAATATTAGATGCACTGAAGATCCCAGTACGTAGTCTTTCCAGTACAATCACTACCATCCTGGGGTTCAACCAAGGAAGAAGTGAGCCTTTGGGCAAGATTCGCCTAAAACTCCAAATAGGCAATCTTCGCACAAAGGTGACCTTCTACATTATAGATAACCATGGTTGCTCTTACAATGCTCTTTTGGGGAGACCATTCCTTCACGAACACAACATTGTTCCTTCGACTCTCCATCAATATTTCAAGTATGTTGATGAAAATGGAGAGGTTCAAAAAGAGGTTGCGGATCTCTATCCTTTCAAAGGTGTCGAAGCATATTGTAACGATGCTCGTATGTACAAAGATGAGTTCATAAAGGTATTACTGGCTATGGACACTGAAGAAGAACAAGAATTATTACCCAATGACACCCTCATCATACCTGTTAAAGGGCGTGTTTCTCATTCTCAATCTTCCAAGCCACTAGCTATTCATTTGCCAGTACAGAAGCAACCAAATGTTGGTGGTCAAGATCAAAGGGAGCTTACCTCTTCTGAGCCACTTGTTATCGACCTACGTCATAACAAGGATAAAAGGCAACTCACCTCTTCTGAGCTACTTGTTATTGATTTATCTCATAACAAGGATAAAAGGGAGCTCACCTCTTCTGAGCCGCTTGTTATCGACCTCCGTCGTAACAAGTCCAATCCTCCTCCACGTTCTTCTTCTCCCCCTCTTGTAATCAATCTAACCAAGCCTGCTAAGGCTAAAGGTCCTGTTGTAAATACAAATGTATAAATCAATGAAAAAGCATCTCCTTTCTAGTATATTGATGTCACTTATCATGCTAAGTGCTATTTAAATATGTTAGATAGCATTCAGTCATTTACAATGGGAGTTCACTACCAAAATAAGTCAAATCAGCGACGTATTTAGCGACTCCGTGAAATTTCGTCGCTAATGTTTGGGGTTTTAGCGACGTTAATATAAGACGTCGCTGTTTGTCGCCAACAGCGACTAATAGCGACGTCTAGCGTCTACATTTTGTTAAATGGGGTAGTGCGTCGCAAGTTCATCGGTACTCGTCGCTGATATAGCGACGTTTCGCGACGCATTTTAAGTTGCGTCGCTATTTATTATATATCAGCGACGTTTAGGACGTCCTAGGCGGACGTCGCTAAACGTTTCATATAGCCAGCGAGGGTTTCCTTTTCGATCATTTCACAATTTTTTCCCCCCAATTTTGGGCGCGCTCCTCCTCCGCGACGCTCCTCCGGCGATTTCCCTCCTCCTCCGCGGCGCTCCTCCGGCGATCTCCCTCCTCCGGCCTCCTCCTTCTCCTCCTCCTTCTTCCTCAGGTAGCTCCTCCTTCTCCTCCTTCTCCTCCTCCTCCTTTCTCTGGTAGCTCCTCCCCAGTTTCTTCTTGTCTTCTAGCTCTCTCTCTCTCTCTCGCTTCTAGTTCGTGTCCACGAGAGCGTGGACTCGCTGCGGGGGACACGAGACTGACAGTGGACTCGCTGCGGGGGACACGAGAGCGTAGACTCGCTTCTAGTTCGTGTGACACCTATTTTGTTGGTTTGGACACATCGTGTCCCACTATGTGGACACGAGATTCACAGTGTGACACCTATATACTGAAAAATCTCGTTTTTTTGGGCATATCAACTGTCAATTTGATGTTTTGGGTGGATTCGAATTCTAATTTAGGGTTCGAGCCCTATTTACTGATACTGGGAGTTTTTTTGGGCATTTTCAGGGTTTTGAAATGATGAATAAATTGACTAATAATTATTATCGAGCCCTATAAAATTTTAGCTATGTCACGAAGGATGGATATACAAATCCTGTGAATGAGTTTTCTCCTAAGTATTCTCGACAGTTGAGTATGATTTAGCTCACTGACATTACTGAAATATAGGATAATTAGACTTTCTGTTCAGTACCCTTTGACCGAATTAAGATGACCTGAATACCATATTTTAAATCCTAAATCTACGGTACGACATCGTGATCAGGACATAGTCCCTGCAGCCATTCGACTGGCGAGGCAGAAAACTATGTAGCCGTAGATAAAGTTGACTGTCCTCCGACCCTCATCCCTCGGCAATGATGATACGATAACCTATCACTATATCTTATATATATATAGTAGTAGATGACGTCTTAGTATTACATTATGTGAGTTCATCTTGATTTTGTACATTCTTCAGATACTACATACGATAAGAACATATACTACACCATATGTACAGAACATAGATGATTCACACTAATGTATGCTAAAATGAATTTTAGGGTTGTGTTCTGAGCCATCCGTTCTGCTACTTGGCAAAAAATCAAATTTATAGTACTTTATCTGCTTTCGAAAATGTACTCAAATTATATGATGGTTCCTTTAGTTAGCTTGCTTATGTTACAATTATATTAGCTTGCTTACCAGATGGCACCCATGATCCGAGGAGCGGCACGTCGTTTGAGGAAAACAGTGAATGCTGAGGTGGCTCCTCCTACAGTTAAGCAGAAAGTGGCACCGGTTGCTAGTGAGACCGGGAGTTCTATTCATCCAGCACCGGTAGCTAGTGAGACCGAGAGGACTCTTCATGCAATCCTTGTAAGGGACGACAGCTCTCCTCGCGCCAAAAATCTCCCTTTTTCGAGGTGGTTGCATGAACGTATCACTGAGCGTTTGCGTGAGCAGCGTGGTTCTCATTAGCTATTAGTACTTATTTGTATTGGACTATTTGTATTGGGTTGTTTTTGGATTAGACTATTTGTATTGGACTACATATATGAATTAGTACTATGTCAATCTCTGGATTATATTGGACTACGACATGGTGATCAGGATATAGTCCCTGCAGCCATTCGACTGGCGAGGCATAAACTATGTATCCGTAGATAAAGTCGACTGTCCTCCAACCCTCATCCCTCGGCAATGATGATACGACAACCCAACCGGAGAGGATAATCTGAGAGATCCATCTGAGAGGGACGTATACCCTCAGAGATCACCTTTACAAGAATTATATCAGTAGTGGGATCGAGTGTTGGAGGAGATATTATCAAAGTATACGTCCTACTCAGATGGGTCTCTCACCGTTACTAATTTTTCCTGACAGCATGGTGGATGTGCTCCGTCCACAGATTCTTGCTCCGAGCCAAAACTTTGTCCCGAAGCTCAAGTAAACATCTTTGGTGTAGAGCTCGAGTGAGAGCTTCCTGACAGCATGGTGGCCTCCTTTGCTAAAGTATCCGTGCTCATCCCACATTGGTTATGGGACGAGCACGGATACTTTAATAAAGGAGACCACCATGCTGTCAGGAACCTCTCACTCGAGCTCTACACCAAGGATGTCCACTTGAGCTCCGGGACAAAGTTTTGGCTCGGAGCAAGAATCTGTGGACGGAGCACATCCACCATGCTGTCAGGAAAAAATAGTAACGGTGAGAGACCCATCTGAGTAGGACGTATACTTTGATAATATCTCCTCCAACACTCGATCCCACTACTGATATAATTCTTGTAAAGGTGATCTCTTAGAATATACGTCCCTCTCAGATGGATCTCTCAGATTATCCTCTCCGGTTGGGTTGTGTTCTGAGCCATCCGTTCTTACAGAGGGTCCTATTTTTGATTCTATATTTTGTATTTTGGTTTCTGTATTTTGTATTTTGGTTTCTGTATTTTGTATTTTGGTTTCTGTATTTTGTATTTTGGTTTATGTATTTTGTATTTTGTATTTTGTATTTTGGATTCTATATTTTGTATTTTGGTTTCTGTATTTTGGCTCCAGCTCAATTTGCATTAATCTACGGTACGACATGGTGATCAGGACATAGTCCCTGCAGCCATTTGACTGGCAAGGCAGAAACTATGTAGCCGTAGATAAAGTTGACTGTCCTTCGACCCTCATCCCTCGGCAATGATGATACGACAACCTATCAGAAGCCTCGACTCTCTTTCGCTTCTTGGATATTGACCCAGCTTCCAATCTCTCATTTCCCTCCGGGTCCACTCTACTCCCAATCTCTTCCTCTTTTATACACGGATCTACAGAATCAATACCATCCAAGGAAGGCAAAACTGAATCAGCATTGTCTTCCGGATCGTCCTCATCAAGGCATAACGGGCTGCTCAGCGTGCCCAGCTTCTTCAACTTCTCGCTGGCTGCAGAGTCGAAATGGGAACGGGTCCTCTTTGTCGGCCCGGAGCTCTGACTCGCACTCGTCGCCGCGCTACTGGTGTCCTCTCCTCCTCTGACACGGGTCATAAGAAAAAAAATTTCGTACCTCTTCTTCACATAAACATCATTGCCGTCTTGTACTCGAGCCTCCTCGTCTGTGATGCTATCCGACTTCTCGGTGCCTACATTGTCACTCGAATCTCCTGTTCGACTCGTATCGTCCTCTTCTTCACCTGTCTTTTCGCTTCCCGTCTTGTAATCATCTGCTATCACCACCGACTCATTCGACTCCTTCTCCGATGACTCCGAGAAGTTGGATAGCATCACAGACGAGGAGGCTCGGCTCGAGTACAAGACGGCAATGATGTTTATGTGAAGAAGAGGTACAAAATTTCTTCTTTTATGACCCGCGTCAGAGGAGGAGAGGAAACCGGTAGCGCGGCGACGAGTGCGAGTCAGAGCTCCGGGCCGACAAAGAGGACCCGTTCCCATTTCGACTCTGCAGCCAGCGAGAAGTTGAAGAAACTGGACACGCTGAGCAGCCCGTTATGCCTTGATGAGGACGATCCGGAAGACAATGTTGATTCAGTTTTACCTTCTTCTCTCCTCCACCATGGCTATGGACCCATCTGCTCCTCCCTACTTCCATTCTTCTTATTTGACTCTCTCAGGCACATATGATATCCAGCTCAAGTGCAGAGTCGGGGGAGAAGAAGTGGACAGGAAGAGGAGGGAGAAGCAGCACAGCCGGCGGCATGACCCGGAGGAAGTACAGAGGTTTTCTTCAATATACGTAGGAGAACTATAAGGATATATCTTTTCACAATATGTCATCTTGTCAAAGACCCTTAATGTGACAACCATGTTACCATGGTGTCGGAAGACTAACATGTCATAATTTTCTAAGCCGTGTGTTTTGACATAATCCTCCTAACTCTTTCCTCCTATGTCATAATCTTGCTTTATTACATAGAACTGAAATCCAGTTGGAGGATTATGTCAAAACACACGGCTTAGAAAATTATGCATGTTAGTCTTCCGACACCGCGGTAAAATGGTTGTCACATTAAGGGTCTTTGACAAGGTGATATGTTGTGAAAAGATATATCCTTATAGTTCTCCTACGTATGTTGAAGAAAACCTCTGTACTTCCTCCGGGTCATGCCGCCGGCTGTGCTGCTTCCCCCTCCTCTTCCTGTCCACTTCTTCTCCCCCGACTCTACACTTGAGCTGGATATCATATGTGCCTGAGAGAGTCAAATAAGAAGAAGGGAAGTAGGGAGGAGCAGATGGGTTCAGAGCCATGGTGGAGGAGAGGAGAAGGAAGATGCTTGATCAGAACTTGAGGTAGAAAAGTTGTGACGTTGATAGCGCGAGAGAGGAAGAGGGTGGAAAAGTTCTTCTCCCCCAACTCTACACTTCAGGTGGATATCATATTTTGGTTTCTGTATTTTGGCTCCATCTCCATTTGCATTAATATACGGTACGACATCGTGATCAGGACATGGTCCCTGCAGCCATTCGACTGGCGAGACAGAAACTATGTAGCCGTAGATAAAGTTGACTGTCCTTCGACCCTCATCTCTCGGCAATGACGATACGACAACCTACCACTATATCTTATATATATAGTAGTAGATGACGTCTTAGTATTACATTATGTGAGTTCATCTTGATTCTGTTACATTCTTCAGATACTACATACGATAAGAACATATACTACACCATATGTACAGAACATAGATGATTCACACTATTGTATGCTAGAATGAATTTTAGGTTGTGTTCTGAGCCATTCGTTCCCATACTTGGCAATTAAGTTATGGACCATTATGTTTGACATTGTTGTTACAAATTTTCATATATCTGTGTTGATTGATGAGATTGTGTTTCAAACGTGTTCGTGATTGTGTGTATCTGTGTTGTTTGATACTGTGTTCATGATACACACCGTTGTTGCTGTAACAAATGGTATGGGGGATGCTGCAAATGCTGCAGGAAATGCTGCAAATGCTGTATTTTTTTTAATATTAGCGACGTTCAGCGACGATTACCGACGGTCAGCGACGACAAAAATGTCGCTATCAACGTCACTAACAACGTCGCTAACTGTGAGGAATATCGTCGCTGATCGTCACTAAACGTCGGTACTGTAGCGACGTAGAAAAGTCGCAGAACGTTGCCATATGGCTCTCAAGCCAGGTCAGCATCGATGCATGTCAAGTCGCTCAACATCGCTAGATTACGTCGGTAAATTATGACGTTTTATGTCGCTGGCAGTCGCTAAATTAGCGACGTGGACACGTCGCTAAAGCTCGTCGCAATAGCGACGTATGGCGACATTTTCTTGTTTAGCGACTAGGTTAATCCTGACTACATGAAAACGTCACTAAATACGTCGCTAATAGAAATTAGCGACGTATTTTCCCTTATTAGCGACGTCTTTATGCGTCGCTGAATTGACAGATTTTAGTAGTGGTTGTACAGTCTCTTCAAACAGAGGTCTTACTCAAACACCCAGATGATTCATACTTTGTTGTCCCTTCTCGAAAGAGAGGCGAGAGTCCAATACTTATTAATAAAGGACCAGACCAAAAATTCAGTTATACGGATGATAGTAAAAATAACGATATGGGACGTCTCCAACTCCGTCGTTATAGTCAACAATCAAAAGATATCATCCGAAAGATGGGTTATGACTTCAAGAATGGCCTCAACTATGGTAAGGGTAGAAGAACTCCTATCCGTACGGTTTTTTCGGAAGGAAAATCAGAGATGTACTACAACAGGACAAAAAGAGGTCTCGGATATGCTTCACCTCCGACCTTATCTCCAACAGTCTCCGAATCCGACAGTGAGGAGCGCTCTAACTCTTCTGATTCTAGATCTTGGGATTCTGACACTAGCATTGGTCAGGTTCATCGGCTGATCGTATCTTCTAACATGGTCTCCGCCGAACTTTCAGAAGGCTACGACGAAGATATCGAAAAAAGTTCTGAAACAGATCCTTGGGCTCAACGAATGGATACCCAATGGGAACTCCGATTCGAACAACGAGAACCTCCTACCGAAGATCAATTGGTTCAAATTAACGTAGGAGAAAACGGGTCACCTCGTCCAATATTCATCAGCAAGAACCTTCCAGAGGCGGATAAGCAAGAATTAATTCTTCTTATTCAAGAATACATTGATGTGTTTGTCTGGAGTTATGAAGACATGCCAGGTTTAGATCCCAAAGTTGCTACTTACAAATTGAATATCTTGCCTAATGCAAAGCCGGTCAAACAACATCAAAGGCGATTCAAGCCAGAAATGATGGACGCTATTGATGATGAAGTCAAAAAGCTCATAGCTTGTGGCTTTATTCGAGAAGAACAATATCCAGATTAGGTAGCCAATGTTGTCCTAGTCTTAAAGAAAACTGGTAAAGTTTGAGTTTGCATCGACTTCCGGGATCTTAATGAAGCCTGTCCAAAAGACGAGTTTTCTCTCCCTATCATAGATGTCATGATCGACAACACTTGTGGGTTCGAAAGAATATCCTTCATGGACAGATTTTTTCGGATACAATCAGATTCGAATAAATCCTGAAGATAAAAAACACACTTCTTTTCGCACTCCTCGCGGAGTCTCCTGCTATACCGTGATGCCAACTTACCAACGAGCTATGAGTACCATCTTTCGAGATCATCTACGCAAGACTGCCGAATGCTATGTTGACGATATTGCTGTCAAGAGTCGTCTAAAGGAAGATCACATCCAAGATTTAAGAACTATCTTCAATCTAATACGCCAACATCAGCTGAAAATGAATTCCACCAAGTCATTATTGGGTGTCTCTAGTGGTAAATTTCTCGGCTTCGTCATTACCTCTAAAGGTATACACGTGGATCCCGAGAAGATCAAAGCCATTCAAAAGATGCATCCTCCACGTAACCTAAAAGAGCTACGAGGATTCCAAGGTTGACTTGCGTACATCAGGAGATTCATTTCAAATCTGTCTGGACGCTGCAGACCATTTATCCAGTTAATGAAGAAGGGTGTCTCTTTCATTTGGACTGAAGAATGTCAACGAGCATTTGACGACATAAAATAGTATCTCATGAACCCACCAGGCTTGGTGCCACCAATCTCGGGCATACCATTCTTAATGTATGTCCGTGCTATGGATCATTCATTGGGTGATTTACTTGCCCAAAAGAACAAAGGAGGCCATGAATAGGCCATCTATTAGCTCAGTCGTACTATGATTGGTGCCGAACACCGTTATAGTCCGGTCGAAAAAGAATGCTTAGCTTTTATGTTCGCTGTTCAAAAGACTCGGCATTACATTATTGGCCAAACTATTCATGTCATCTCTTGAGTTAATCCTCTTTAGGTACCGATGAAGAAGCCAAGTACACTCAACTTTCGATTGGCTACATGGGCCATTCTGCTAGCCCAATATGACATGGTTTATGTTCCACAAAAGTCTATTAAAGGTCAAGCATTGGCGGACGTCTTAGCGGTTCATCCTATTCCGGAGACATCCAAACTCTATGATGAAATTCCAGACGAGATATTGGAATCAAATATGATCTTCGAAGAATTTTCTACCTGGCGTCTATTCTTTGACGGTGCATCCAGAATCGGACCGAATGGTGCCATTGTCGCAGGAGTTGGGGTTGTTCTTGTTTCTCCAGACGGGTCAACTATCCAAAGAGCCTACTTCCTAAATGAACCCTTCTCCAACAACGTGGCAGAATACAATGCTCTTCTCGTTGGCCTTCAATTAGCTAAATAATTAGACGTCAAATATCTTGAAGTTTATGGTGACTCCAAGCTGGTTGTTAACTAGGTTAGAGAAATCTATGAAGTTCGTCATCAAGATCTAGTGCCTTATCATGAAGCTGCAGCTCACATGGCTTTACCATTCAAAGCCTTCTTCATCGAATATGTCCGCCGAGCTTGCAATACTGAAGCAGATGTTTTAGCCAATCTTGCAGCAGTCTTAGCCATCCCTGTTAAAAGACAGCAGGTGGTGGTTGTCTCTAATCGAGAATTGTTCTGTATCGAAAATAATCGTAATATTGAGTTCAGTAATCTTATTGAGGCCAATATTAACCGTGAAGATTGGAGAACTTCCTTCATCGACTTCGTGGTCCATGATATACTTTCTGAAGATCCCAAGCAGGCTATGAGTATTCGTCGATGATCTCTCCGGTTCTACTATAATCAGACCACCAAGACTCTCTATCGACGGACTTATGATGGCCTTCTTTTACGCTATCTTGCTGGTGATGAAGCGAAGCAAGTATTGCGTGAAGCTCATGATGGTGTTTACGGAGCACATCAACTCGACCCTAAACTTCAAGACCGTATCCGACGCATGGGTTACTACTGGCCCTCTATGGTATCTGATGCGATCGAATATGCAAGAAAGTGTCGAGCTTGTCAAATCCATGCAGATTTCATCCATCAACCATCAGAATTCCTTCATCCGACTGCTGCTTCCTGTCCTTTCGAAGCGTGGGGCATATATATTATAGGTTCCATTAATCCTCCTTCTTCTAAGGGACATCGGTTCATACTAGCTTTAACCGATTACTTCTCCAAGTGGGCCGAAGCTATACCCTTGACAGAAGTCAAAACCAACAGCATCATCAACTTCGTCAAACACCATGTCATTTATAGATTTGGTGTACCTCGACGAATCATTCACGACAACGGACCTCAATTTATCAGCCAGAAGTTTATAAGATTCTGCGATGTTTACCGGATTGACAATGTCGCTTCGACAACTTACAATCCTGCTGCTAATGGTTTAGCTGAAGCCTTCAACAAAACTATCATCAAGCTCCTTAAGAAGTTTGTATCTACTAACAAACGAAATTGGAGTGAAAAGCTTAGAGAATGTCTTTGGGCCTATCGTACTACAGTCCGCAACCCCACAGGCTGTACACATTTCTCTCTTGTGTACGGCTGTGAAGCAGTTCTACCCTGGAACTTCAAATTCCGTCCTTAAGGACTGCCATCGCTAATGAGCTGACAACGGAGAACAACGATATTCTTCGACTTCAGGAATTGGAGGCACTTGACGAAAAGCGGCTACTGGCGCAACATCATATTGAGTTATACCAAGCTCGCATTTCGAAGACTTTCAACCGCAAAATTAAATTCAGAGCCTTTCAGAAAGGAGAGCTCGTTCTAACAGTCAGACATCCCATGACTATGACTCACATGAGCAAAGGCAAATTCGATACGAAGTGGGAAGGGCCTTACATTGTGAGCAAAGTCTTCTCAAATGGAGCCTATCAACTCTCAGAGCTGGACGGTCGAGTTGCTATGATGCCTATCAATGGCAAATTCCTTAAGAAATACTATGCATGAATGTAAAAGAAATTTCTTGTAAATATGACAAAATAGTTCATAAATAAAATTTTATTTTATTTCATCATAAATGGTGTTACAAGATATCATGGACGAGAATCACTATCGTCCTTCTTGAAGACAGGACGAGGACCACTGCCGTCCTTCTCAAAAATAAAATCAACAAAAGAGCCGAGAACATCCTTGCTCGAACCCACCAGGGACTTGCAAGCAGCCATCCTCATGGCCTCTTCTTCTTCAGTCTTCCCTGGTTCAACCAGGAAGTCCAGGATATCCTGCGGTGGCTTGGATGCAGACGAACTTTCACCTGCCTCCGTTTGCTTTGGCTGAGTCGGTTCGGCAGGACGTTCTTCAGTGCCCGCTTCAATCTTCAGGGTGATCTCAGTCCTCTTGGATGCATCTCTAGACGACATCTTTATGTTGAAAAGTGAAAGTGATTATTTTATCTAATTTTTTGTTCTATTTATAGACAGAGATTCGTGAAACAACGAAGCGACACATTTATCTGACGGTTCGTCCGTTCAATATAGTCATCCGACGGTTTGCCCGTTCACTACATTCATCTGACGGTTCGTCCGTTCATTATATTCATCTGACGGTTCGTCCGTTCATCACATTCATTCGACGGTTTACCCGTTTATTACATTCATCTAACGGTTCGCCCGTTCATCACATTCATCTGATGGTTCGCCCGTTCATCACATTCATCTGACGGTTCACCCGTTCATCCATTCATCCGACGGATCATCCGTTCATCCATTCATCCGACGGATCATTCGTTTATTCAATTCCTCTGACGGTTCATCCGTTCATTCCAACAATTCATTTTGTTCATGCATTTTGACGATTTATCCGTTTAATCATATCAGCAACTTGTCATCTTTGATTAAGTTGTATACTGAAATAATGATATTCAACAAATTATATTCTGCCATATCCACATTACCTCTGAGCAGATATAATAAATATAATTATTTTCTAAATCTCGAAATATATCATGTCCCGGACCTCTGAATATATTCTCTATCGCTATTATTTATATCCTAATAAGATATGCAATAAATAATAGAGCCACAAAGAGAATGCCTTTTTATTGATCAAAATTTAAAGACATTACAAAAAGACATGTAACAAAACAGAAGATACAAAAATTCTTTCTATTCAGCTGGTGGAGTCATCAAACTAGCCATCTGCTGCTATAAAGTTTGAAGTCGCTCCTCCCGAGAATCCATCACCCGCCTTCTAGCTTCCTCCATACCAGAATTTTCATCAAAAGTCGGTAAGGTTACTAGTCGGCGGGAGATTTCAGCTTGATGAGTCCTGACATACTCATTTCTTTCGTGGGTCAGAATATCCAATTGCTGGACTGTGGCCTGATGTTGAGTAGTCTCTTCTTCCAGAGCAAGTTGAACAATTCTCAACTCTTCTTGAAGTCGATCGAACTCTGCTTTCAGCTCAACAATTTTTTTCCTTCTCTCAGGCAGCAGATGCTATTATTTCCATCTGGGAGTTGTACTCTGAAGACTTGGCAGCAAAAGTATCCAAGAAAACCTAGAAATTAGCTTTTCTAGCTGCAGCCTCTTGAGACATCCTCTCAAACTCAGCATGTACCAAGGATTCCACCTCTCCCCGATTGAGATCTTTATAGATCTTAACTGATTCTTCCAGCTCGTTCAGTATGTGTTCAAGGTAAGCAGCTTGCGCTTCATCACCTTGACTTCGGATGGCAGAGATCAGATAAGAGGTTGGACCTCTAACAGTTATGAAACCAACCTCTTCTTTCTCCATTACCCTTTCTATTAAGGGTCCTAGTGAATTGAAGAAAAGGTTGGTGAAGGAGCCGATAATAAATCTGTTAGTAGCTATGGCACCGGGTGTAGCAGCTACTCCCATGGACGTCGGGCAGAAGCTCAGTAGCATGAACAGTAGTCTCTTTGGATAAATGAGCCATTCTAGAGCTGGTTGCTCCTCCCAGATGTTCCTCTGCAAAATCAGATAAACCCTATCAGCTTGCTGTCATTAGCAATTATCGAAAAGGATCAAAAGTAAGGGTAATCTTACCATTGCCGGGACCAGTGACAAGTTTGTCATCTGCTGATGTGGGTTGTAGCCTCGCAGAAGTGGCTTCAGACATTACTGTTTGGCTACTACCCGCTTTAGAGCCGTCTGACAAGTAACGGCTACTGCTGGCTATCTCCTTTATTGGCACTATATCAGTACATGTTGGAGGAATCGGAGAAAATTAAATTTCTGCGTGGATAAAAATTAAGATGTCAGCCATTTAATCCATAAAAGAAGGATATTAATATCAGTCAATACCAATACCTCCTTGATGGGTGATAGTAGCTCCCTCCGGTGCTACTTATTTAACCCCATTCTTTTTTGGTGATGCATGTACATCAACATCCTCTTCTGGATTCAGAGTGTCATCAATAGCCTCTGCTGATGTATATTCATCACTTGTACTCTCTTCACGTGCTTCTTCACTATCAGTTGCGGCAACTGGATTTGCATCATCGTGGAAGCCAAAGTCACAATCGTCCAGTGCCTCAACCATTAACTTATCTTCTTTGGCACATAATGATCGAGGAGAAACCGAAAGGTGGGCGGTTTCTGTTTCTGGCTCATTTGGCTTTACGGCCTCCTCTGTTGTCTCTGCGATATCCTCCCTGGTCTCTACAACTTCGTCCCTTCTCTCTGGACTGAAAGCTTCCTGCCTGGGTTCAAGGGCGGGTGCAGGAGACGACATCATGACTTCGGCAACAGTACTAGTCACGACCGATGATAGGATAGGTCTTGGAGGAGTGGCCACTTTCCTCCTGAAAACTATCTTCTTTCTGCGTAAAGGTCTCTTCGGACTCTCTACATCTACAACATCTACTTGCTTTTGGAGAGAGGTAGGAGTCGTCGCCTCTTCTCTCTGAGTCGACTCAGTATGTTGTCGAGATTGCGACCGGATGGTAACTCTTTCTGAAGATTCTAAGATAATCTTCCTCTTAGCAACTGGAGAAGAAGGTTCCTCCACTTTCCTTTTATTTTTCTCCTTGATTAGAGATTTGACGACCTTCAAAGAGACGCGCAGCGGCTCGTTGACTTCTTCAGGGAAGTTGGCTTCCCTTGAAGCTTCCAACGGTGCATCAACTGGCTCATCTTCTTCATCATTTCTAGGAGCCACCACAACAGATGCTCCCATCTTTAATCGGGCCACAGTCATAAAACTGTCTACCAGACTAAAGTTCTCCGCAAAAGTATTCGTCGATGTGTAGAAGAGCGAATAGGTATATAACATGCGAGGACCGTGATCGCTCTTTAGCGGCATCGAGAACATCGTCCTCGTGTCGCAAGCATTATAGTAAGCCCAAGCCCGAGCTCCATCGATCAGATAACCTTTTCCTTGTAGGCACGTTATGGCTTTGCCTACGTGGAATTGGTCATAGCCGAATTGGCGTGCAAATCGGCTCGGGAGATAAGGCTCCAGGTAGCATTCGTCTTCAAATCGGTACACTAAGTGAGATGGCGGGATCGTCTTCAACCAGTTGAAAATTGTGTGGCCAAGAGGTTGTGCTCTCCCAGAATCGACCAGGTTGGTGGACATATGCTCGTAGCCAGCCGGAGGAGGAACTGTAGGATCGTTGAGCACCTCTAGAGGGGGGGTGAATAGAGTGCGTGTGTGCAGCAGAAATAAAATCACCAATTTAAAAAATTTAAACTATGGCAATGATGTAAGAGCAGTAAGTAAAGATAGGAGATTCAAACTCAGTAACACAGCGATGTATACTGGTATCCCTCTGAGAGGACTAATCCAGTCTCGAGTACTCTTGCTCGATGTTAATCCACTAAAGGCACAAGCTTTAACTGAGTGCTTGCAACTCTTACACCACCGTGCTTGTTGACGAGTGCACGACCAACTCCAACAAACACCGTGCTTGGTGACGAGCGCACGACCAGCTCCACAACGAGAACTTGTTGTTGAAACTTGACGACCTCTTTACAACTCTGAATAACCAAAAGACTTCTAAATCAATCTGATAGTACTGGCTTTTGGCTAAGAGAAGTATAGGTGAGATTTGAAACTTTTAGATCACTAGAAAACACTTGAATGAATAGAGAAGAGAATGAAGAATGAATTGATGATTTGAAGTGAAAAGTTCTTCTCTATTTATAGGTGTTTTCACCAACCGAACTCGGGCAGAACTCGGACAGAGTTCGGATGCAAATATCTCGCAAAAATAGACGTTGCTCGCAGATTTGGAGGCAACTAAAATTTGAATACAAACTGACCGAACTCGGTCAGAGTTCGGACCGAACTCGGGCCGAACTCGGCTTAGAGTTCTGTCAGGAGATATTTAAAAAATCTTTTGTAAAAACAGTTTTCAAACATGTTTTTGGTTATTTGTAAAATCATTTAAAAAGGAATATTTTCGAAATACATTTTTGAAATATTTGTAACTGAAAGTAAGAAAGGGTAAAGAGGTTTTTGGGAATGAGAACAATTTTAACCCTAAGCCAGTATTACCATAATTGATTTTACAAAGAAATTCCTAGACTCAATAAAATGTAAAATACAGAATTAAAGTAGAAAAGAGTCTTCAGAAATTTTGATGACTTTGACGCTTGGATTTATGCAGTACATCGTTCGTTGAATAAGATTTCATGCATCCTGAAATGGTTAGCAGCATTTTCTATATTTTGTGTATGGACTAAAGTATAAGTTGATTATCGAAATCGGGTGTGACCATGGAATGGGCCAACAATCTCCCCCATTTTGATAATTGACAAACTTGAGTCTATACCAAAATATATTTATATAAAAATAGAACAAAATATTAAAATACCTGAAAAAAATTTTGTTGGTTTTGAATTTGTGTTGTATATGCGCTTTGCGATGATATTTTTGGGTATACTCTTTTTCTCCCCCTTTGTCAAGTAGCCAAAATGAATAGGCTCCCCCGTAAATCATGAAGCCAACAATAGAATAGACAAGACAAAGTGAAGTAAAAGAAACAATCACAGCATAGACAACTGGAATGAAATGAACTATCATAAAAAGTTTTCCACTAGAAAGCCAAATAATACAGCTGATAAATGTCTAACTAAAGCAGTTTAGACATGAAAAAAAAGAAAAAAATACTACATAAACTGCATCAAACTAAATTCACTATCCCATGGCTGAATCCACATCACATCGCCGCGTCGTCCGCACCAGGAGGATCATGAGGGAAATAAGCAGTGGTCGGGTCGAAGTACTGAAAAGTAACCTCATCAGTAAAACGAGGACCAGGGAAAGCCGGGTGTGGAAGGATAGTGAGTGGATGGACTGGATCCTGAACCAGGCTGTAGTGGAGATCAACAATAATGTTTCTCAGCACCTGGGCCTGAGAAATGTGCCGGAACTCGGAATCCTGATAACGATGCGTGGAGACTGCAACGAAATCATCAAACCGCTGGTAGAATGCTGGATCGAATCCTGGGGCAGGGGCCGGAGCAGGAGGAGCATCTGCTGGAGGGGCCTCAGCATCAGCAGCTGGGACAGCAGGAGCAGCACCAGGAGGTTGAGGAAACCGACGAGAGCGGGTCAACTCAACAGGTGGAGAAGAAACGGCACACGTTTCAAGATCAATCTCGAAACGTCGAAAAATACTAGCAAGGTGCATAGGAAAGACTAGGTTCCTACCTGCATTCTTGCAGTTGAGCATCCAAGACATCATGGTTTTTGGAACGGAGAAGGGAATTCCAAAATGAATGTGATAAAGAGCAGAGAGTTCCAAAAATGTAACTTCATCGGTAGAGCCTTTCTTCGAAAGAAGGGCCGAGAAAATCATACGATGAAGCTCGTAAAAAGTTTGGTTTAGATGTCTAGAAAAGATTCTCCGGGGAGGAGGAGTAGGGTGACAAATCAATTCCCTAAAAGAAGCTAAAGTGACATCGGGAGGGAACTGAATATGGTGGATGTCAACAAGTGCATCACCAAGATCAGGAACGTGAAAATATTCACTGATATCGGTGGCGCTAAATTCTAGTTCCTGTCCAGCAATGCAGGAATAAAAGTTCCCGTTTTGTTTTACTTGCAAATTACAGTAAAACATATGGACTGCATTGTCGTAAATGCTATCTTGGACCTCAAAAAAGTCGCGAAATCCAAGTTGTTCAAAAACAGGAGCATATTCAAAGAAGGTTGTAAAATTGACAAAGGCTCCAGCACAAATACGACGTAAGGAGAAAGAATCAAACCAGAGATCGGAGAAGTCTTTGTCGGGAAACAAAGTGTTGTCAAATTCCTCGGGATCTCTAGGTTTGGCTGGACTAAAGAGACTTGCTGGTGTGTAGTCGGATGAGGAGGAAGCACCTTGAGAAGAATTTCCTCGTTGACGTTTTGGAGCCATGAGGAGATGGAGGAAGAGGATCGCCCACTTGAACTCGTCGATTCCTTGCAAAGAGGGAGGAGAAAAGACTTCTAGAAGGAGATGGAAGTATTTCACGATTTGGTGTGGAGGAATAGTGGAAGGAAGGAAGAATTATATAGGTGCTAGGGCCGGCTGTTCGGTTCTGGAACCATCACAGCGCCGACCAAACTCGGTCCGAATTCGGTCCGAACTCGGTCAGAGTTCGGGCCGAGTTCGGCCACTTGCATTCCCGAGACAGTTAAAGCAGTCAGGTAAATAAAGATTTGTAGTTAATGATGTTTGACTGGTTTATTAACTAACTGCTGTTTATTTTCGGGTTAACTGTAGGGGTTGTCCCAGCTAACGGTGGTTCACCGGGGAACTCTTAAGTACCGCTTCGCTTCGACCGTAGCCGTGGTGACAGACATACCCTTTGTAAGTTTGTCCCCAAAAATAATTTTCATTAGATAATAAATTATCAAGTCATAAATACAGTTTTTAATTACCATATGTTTTAAGAATCCGAGAATTCGAGAATGCCGAGCTCACGCCTCAAGATGTTAAAACGGTCTTCAGCCAGTGGTTTAGTAAAAATATCTGCTAGTTGATGTACTGTATCAATAAATTCTAAGCAAATATCCCCGTGTTGTTGATGATCACGTAAAAAATGATGTCGAACTTCTATGTGCTTTGTGCGTGAATGACATATAGGGTTCTTAGTCAAATTAATTGCACTAGTGTTATCACAATATATCGGAACATTTGAATATTGCAGATTGTAGTCCTCTAAGGTTTGCTTCATCCATAAAATTTGAGCACAACAACGTCCTGCGGCGATATACTCAGCCTCAGTTGTTGATAATGCTACTGAATTTTGTTTCTTGCTAAACCAAGAGACTAAGGCCTTTCCCAAGAAATGACATGTACCACTGGTACTTTTACGGTCCACTTTGCATCCAGCAAAATCCGCATCCGAGTAACCTATAAGGTCAAAGGATTTGGTTTTGGGATACCATAAGCCAACTGTAGAAGTTCCTTTAAGGTATCGGAAGATACGCTTAACGGCACTAAGATGTGATTCCTTAGGATCTGCCTGATATCGTGCACATATGTAAACACTAAACATAATATCAGGGCGACTAGCAGTTAAATATAATAAACTACCAATCATACCTCGATACTTACGCTGATCAACAGGTTTGCCGCTTTCATCAGTATCAAGCTTTGTAGATGTAGCCATAGGAGTCCCAATTGGCTTCACATTCTCGAAGTCGTACTTCTTCAGTATGTCCTTCGTGTACTTGGCTTGGTTGATGAATGTTCCGTTCGAGTGTTGTTTGATTTGCAATCCTAGGAAGAAGTTCAGCTCTCCCATCATGCTCATTTCAAATTCACTCTGCATACACTTGGCAAATTCTTGACAGAGTTGTTCATTAGTAGAACCAAAGATGATGTCATCTACATAAATTTGCACTAAAAGAATATCATTATTCATAGATTTAATAAAAAGAGTGGTATCAATCTTGCCCTTTGAAAATCCATTATCAAGTAAGAAGGCGCTTAGGCGTTCATACCAAGCACGAGGTGCTTGTTTGAGTCCATAAAGTGCTTTCTTAAGCTTGAAGACGTGATCAGGTTTTTGAAAATCTTCAAAACCAGGGGGTTGTTTCACAAAAACTTCTTCTTTCAAAAAACCATTTAAAAATGCGCTTTTCACGTCCATTTGAAAAAGTTTGAAATCATTAAAACAAGCAAAAGCGCAAAACATGCGGATGGCTTCTAGTCTAGCAACAGGAGCGTAGGTCTCATCATAATCAATTCCTTCTTCTTGATTATAACCTTGTGCCACTAGACGTGCTTTGTTGCGTAGTACTTGACCATCTTCACTAAGTTTATTTCGGAACACCCATTTGGTACCAATTATCGATTGACCAATAGGTTTAGGAACGAGTTCCCAAACTTGGTTTCTCTCAAATTGATTAAGTTCCTCTTGCATGGCAGAAATCCAAAATTCATCAGAAAAAGCCTCATCAACATTCTTAGGTTCTATTTGAGAAATAAATGCTACATTAGCTGCTACTTCAGAATCTCTAAGAGATGAACGAGTACTTACACCTTTGGATACATCACCTATTATGAGAGTTTCTGGATGATCCGGTTTGAATCTCAATGATTCGAATCTTTGGGCCATACCTTTCACAAGGCTCTTCTCAGTTCCTGCATCTTCGGAACTTTTATCAGTTCTTGCCTCTTGGGTAGGATCTTTTTCAGAACTCTTCTTTGTCTTTGTAGGTGCATCTTCATCATCACTGTCACTAGATAGCGTTGATGGATTTAAAAGAAGACCTATGTGCTTTGTTCTTTTCACAGTCAGCACATACCATGTCTCTCTTGAATGGAATTTCTGGGAGTCCTTTTACCAACTTCTTTGTGTTCAGACGTGAGATAGTGTCCATGTTTGCATGTCCTAGTCTCATGTGCCATAGCCAGCTTTCATCTTGATTGGCTACTAGGCACCTTCCTGCATTATTAGTATTCTCCAAAAAGAAAACATAAATATTGTCTTCTCTAATCCCTTTATATACGGGATCACCAGATGACATATCATATATAGTACATTTATCTTTCACAAAATTGATACCATAACCATTATCTGCCAAATGACTTATACTCAATAGGTTATGTTTCAATTCAGTTACTAGACAAACATCCTTTATTATTGGGTAAGGAGAAATACCTACAGTACCATTACCTATAATATTACCTCTCAAGTTATTTCCGAAGGAGACGTATCCTTCTTTCTTCATCGATAGCGTAGCAAATAAAGATGTATCACCAGTCATGTGTCGCGAACATCCGCTATCGAGAATCCACTTGCTTCTAGCATGAGAGGGTTGAGGGTCCACCTACAAAACAAGTAGATGAATCCTTTGGTACCCATTTTCTGAAGGGTCCACTCAGATTAGCTTTAGGTTTCCAAACTAGAGTATGGTTATCAACAAGCTTTCTTGCCATACAGTATTGTGATATATGACCGTGTGTACCACAATATGTGCAAGTCAGTTTAGTGGAATAAACTGTGTTTGCAGGCTTGTTCTGTTTGGAAAACCTATAAGTGAAAGCATAATAGTGTTCGTGTTTCCTCTGTGCTTTCTTGTGTTTAGTCCTTTTTGGTGTATGCTTTGCATTAGGACTAATCTTGGGCTGTGTCACAGGTATTGCCTGTTTGCCCAACTTGATTTCTAACTTTTTAGAAATCGCTACAGACTCTTCGTATCTTGCAGTCATATCAAGGAGTCTTTGTTCAGTTGCTAGGTGCAACTTCTTCTCTATGTCATAAAGTTTGTGTATTTTGACATAGTCCTCTTCTTTCTTTTCAATGTTGAGGATAGCCTCATGATAGTCTACTTTAAGTTTGGCTATCTCTTCCGTGTTACCGGTAGTAGATGTCTCTTTAATGTCTTCAAGTAGATTAGACAATCTAGCTATCTCGGCTGTGTGTGCCTTAATCTCTTTTCGAGATTGCTTATACTTGTCGAGCACAGTTTTGTGATCTTCAAGTAAATCACTAAAGGCAGTCTCTAGTTCATCAAAAGTAAAATCATCAAACAGAGGATTAGATGATACCTTTTCGAATGCCATAAGACAAACATTTGCATTGCTGCAGGGTCTGTCTTCTTCTTCTGAGTCACTGGCATCACTCTCGTGCCAGATGCTTGTGTTGGCATACTTTCGGCCAGATGTGGATCTTCTGTTTGATCTTGATCGATCATATAGACTGCTCTTCTTGGTAGCTGGACAGTCCTTCTTCATGTGCCCTGATTTCTTGCATCCGAAGCATATAGTCTCGTCTTCATTGCTTTCTTGGATATCTTTCTTCTTTCTGCTTGTGAACTTTAGATATTTCTTGAAGTTCTTCACAAGTAAGGCACGTTCATCACCACTTGATGATTCTTCATCTGAGTCGTTGCATGTTGATTTTCTTGCTTGAGATTTGAAGGCGATGGTCTTTTCTTTTGGAGTGGCCTCTTCAAAGTCTTGCAAGTCGAGCTCATGAGTCATCAATTTGCCCATCAGTGTTTCTAGAGTCATCGTGGTGAGATCGTTTCCTTCAATGATTGCTGTGGCTTTTGGATTCCAGTTCTTTGTTAGAGCCCGCAGCACTTTTCTGATTTTTTCATGGTTGCTGTAGTCTTTACCAAGAGATTGAAGGGGATTAGTTATATCAAGGAAACGAGTAAACATCTGTGTAATTGACTCACCAGGTTTCATTTTAAAAGATTCATATTCCTGAGTCAGTCTACTGATTTTGGATTCCTTGACTTGGGAAGTCCCTTCATGGGTTACCTCAAGGAGTTTCCAAATTTCATGAGACGTCTTACAGGTAGAAACTCTATTGAACTCGGTTTTGTCAATTGCACAGAATAGTGCATTGATGGCTCGAGCATCAAGACTAGCCTTTGCTTTTTCAGCATCGGTGTACTTGTCATGCGGCTTTTCCATAAGAATACCTTCAACCATAGTAGGTGGTGGTTTCTTATACCCATCAATGACTATTGACCATAAATCAAAATCTAGAGACTTTAGAAAGAAAGTCATACGTGTTTTCCAGTATGTATAGTTTGTTCCATCAAATAGAGGAGGTCTATTTGTGGATTGCCCTTCACCGTTGAATATAGATTTCACGGCTGCCATATATATACTCTCTAGGGTATGTTATATAAGAATATAACCTGCTCTGATACCAATTGTAGGATCGTTGAGCATCTAGAGGGGGGGTGAATAGAGTGCGTGTGTGCAGCGGAAATAAAATCACCAATTTAAAAAATTTAAACTATGGCAATGATGTAAGAGCAGTAAGTAAAGATAGGAGATTCAAACTCAGTAACACAGCGATGTATACTGGTATCCCTCTGAGAGGACTAATCCAGTCTCGAGTACTCTTGCTCGATGTTAATCCACTAAAGGCACAAGCTTTAACTGAGTGCTTGCAACTCTTACACCACCGTGCTTGTTGACGAGTGCACGACCAACTCCAACATACACCGTGCTTGGTGACGAGCGCACGACCAGCTCCACAACGAGAACTTGTTGTTGAAACTTGACGACCTCTTTACAACTCTGAATAACCAAAAGACTTCTAAATCAATCTGATAGTACTGGCTTTTGGCTAAGAGAAGTATAGGTGAGATTTGAAACTTTTAGATCACTAGAAAACACTTGAATGAATAGAGAAGAGAATGAAGAATGAATTGATGATTTGAAGTGAAAAGTTCTTCTCTATTTATAGGTGTTTTCACCAACTGAACTCGGGCAGAACTCGGACAGAGTTCGGATGCAAATATCTCGCAAAAATAGACGTTGCTCGCAGATTTGGAGGCAACTAAAATTTAAATACAAACTGACCGAACTCGGTCAGAGTTCGGACCGAACTCGGGCCGAACTCGGCTTAGAGTTCTGTCAGGAGATATTTAAAAAATCTTTTATAAAAACAGTTTTCAAACATGTTTTTGGTTATTTGTAAAATCATTTAAAAAGGAATATTTTCGAAATACATTTTTGAAATATTTGTAACCGAAAGTAAGAAAGGGTAAAGAGGTTTTTGGGAATGAGAACAATTTTAACCCTAAGCCAGTATTACCATAATTGATTTTACAAAGAAATTCCTAGACTCAATAAAATGTAAAATACAGAATAAAAGTAGAAAAGAGTCTTCAGAAATTTTGATGACTTTGACGCTTGGATTTATGCAGTACATCGTTCGTTGAATAAGATTTCATGCATCCTGAAATGGTTAGCAGCATTTTCTATATTTTGTGTATGGACTAAAGTATAAGTTGATTATCGAAATCGGGAAATCGGGTGTGACCATGGAATGGGCCAACAGGAACGTAATAGAAGTTCCATCCCTTTCCAAGATTCAGAGCGCGTCAACAATCTCTTAAAGTGGTATATATCCACTTGCTTTTGGAGAATCTCCTCAAGAAGCTGCCGCTCACCGCCCCCATATCAGGGTTCATCAGTGAAGGATAGTGCAGAAGCAACCATCCGAACAGATATGTGTAGGGTAGCTCCAGCCGGGGAAAGCTTCCTTTCTCACCCCTTCCTCGAAGCATTTGATCAACAAAAAGGCGGAGGCCAGTATTTACTCTGCAAGTCATCGCCGATAATAGATCCATCCGGTAGCCGAAGACTAAGCGGACGGCAGCAAATAGTATGCCTCGATGAAAGCGATCGACGGCGCTGGCTCCAGGAACGACGTATCTTCGGAGCCAATAAGTGAGGAAACCTGCCAACTGGGCCTCCTTCGACATGGGCCTATAGCCCATCCTCATATAACTCTCAATAATATCATTTTTCTTAAGAGGGGGATATTGAAGATCATCTTCGATCTTGATATCCATATCCTTGTTCTCCTCCATCAACCCTATCACTTCGTTGTGGCTAAGTGGTCTGAAGAAGGAGGGTTGGCAGTTATCATGCTACTTTGTCTTTTTCTCAATGATAGGTTGAGAAAGAGATACGGCAACCATTTTATTGAGTAGTGTAGAAGCATGGAATTTCACAACCAGAAAGCCCATGCGCCAGAAACTACATGCACCAGAACTCAGACGAAGAACTTCACAGCAAGATCAATAAAGATAGACATTCGAAAGAAGACTTTTATATACAGAAGTCTATTACATGTCTAAGAAAAGGTTGTACAAAGGAGAATTTCTACAAAGAAAAGATCCTAAGTCTACAGCCAGCGGCTACCACGCGCCTCCAGATAAGCGCAGCAGCTACCATGCGCCATCAGTCAGGCGCAGCAGACATCATGCGCCTCCAACCAGGCGCATCCTACCATATCTTCAGCAGCCCAGCTATGTGCATCCCTTCAGCCAAATTCTTCCAGCCAGGCTCACCTGGCCGAGCAGAGCCCAGCAGCATTTAACCCTCTAGCTGGAACCAAGGAAGAGAGGAGCACGGCAAAGCTGTGGCCAGGGGAGGCTTCGAAAGAGCCTCCAAAGCCCAAGGAAGACCATGATCGAAATCATGGCACAAGGAAGCTCTCAACACAACCAGAGTGGGCGACACCCACTTTGAAGGAAGAGAAAGCCTAGCACCGCCATTCCGATCTACGGCTCTTCCCGAACAACGGAGACGAGGCCCGAGCATCCCTATCTTTGGATGCAACAGGTACCTTCCGCCTGCCTCGGAAGCCCTCGACTCCGTCTTTTGGATGTAACAGTCACCTTCAAGTGCATCGAAGACAACACAGCGTCTCATCTTCACCCTCGGGAGCACTTCGTCAACAGAATGCACCCGCATGTTCAAGTTTATATTGGAAGTACGTGAGGGAATGAGAAGCAAACCTTCTCTCCATGCCACTATTTATAGGCCGGGCAGATCAAACCCACGTGCCAAGTGGATGGCCCTCCGAATTCCGTGCAATGAATTTATATTAAATGGATGAACCGGACGCCTCGAATTCAGCCAAACGGCTATTCATAGCACTCGAAGAGCGAGACAGCCGCATCATTAAAAGACATGTCCGATGCGCCAGCCAGACAGCGCATCACACGGATGCGCCCTTCGGCATCAGGTGCATCACACAGACGCGCCCTACAGTACTCGGCGCATTACAGAGGGTGCGCCCCCACACATCTCCATACCGAGTGGAATGCCAACCGACGCGTCCACTCAGCTGTCCATCGAACGTCACCAACATTAAATGCTGAACTGACAGAGTTGGCAGCACGCCTCCCAAAGTCTGAACAGTCGACAGCTTTTTCAAAAAACGAAGCGTCGACAACGTCAGCATCATCATGACTTTATTTCGACGGCTACTGCCACGTGGCCACTCCACCATCAGCATGCGCCTCTACGGCCATGCATCCAAATCAGCATGCGCCTCAAAAGCCATGCGCCTCAGACTGCTCTCTGATCCCGAAAGACAGAAGGAAAGTCGCCTGCATGCGCCTCAAAAGCCGTGCGCCCCAAATGGTTTGTAACTCCTAAAGGTTATGAGCCGCAGCCTCCTCCTATGCCCAATCCAAGGCGCAGCCCACGAGATCACTCCTCTCCACCAAATCCGAGATCTTCAAACCATGAGTCGATGACACGTGTCCTTTGACTCAACTCATCCAAGATTTCAGCAACGGAAAGATCTTATCTCTACTACGTGCCGGCTCACAACAGCAGTATGAAGAATTCTCCCCCTCGATCAGGACGCAGCATCCATGCGCCTCCATCAGCAACCTCCACGTGGCATCCCCACACCGGCGCATCCTACATGCGCGCATGAGCAGCCAGCCTGCAAAACTATAAATAGAAGGATCATCTCCTTCACACAAAAAGAGGCTCACAAAAAGACAGGAGACTCACAACACAGAGAGAATCCACAACAGAGAATCACCGGAGAGGTAGTTCTAGACACTCAACGTCTTCCTCCTCTCAGCAAGCTCCAGCACCCAGAGCAATCAACACCTTCAGAGAACCGATAACCGTCGTCAGCCGGTCAACGGAGTCAACGCATTACCACTCGCTCCATTGGCACTAAGGACCCAGCTTAAACAAAAGTGTACTCCTAGGACTACATCTAAGTCCTACATTGTAACACTGTTCTGTTTGTATTAAAGTTTTTAATCAAACAATTTTAATGGCAAACAAGCTGGCGACTCTGCTGGGGACTTCTTTCTCCTCTACCGAGAAGGTTGTGTCACAGGCCGACGACGTGAAGGTGGGCTCCTCCCACAAGACGCTGGTAGTGCGCCTCAATCAACAGGCGTACGAGGAGTTCATTTCTGAAGGAAGTGTGAGTCCTTCGAAGCGGCTGTCGAAGCCGAAGAAGACCCGCGCAGTCTGGGTGCGCAAAGTCGACGCCTCGGGCACCACCGTTGAAGGGGATGCGCCCGTCCAGCCTTCCCTTCCTGTTGACGTCCTCAGCAGTCAAGGTACGCCCGCTGATGCAGCGCATCTCTCGGGGAAGCGTGCGGCTGACCACGTTCCCCAGCCATCTTCCTCTCAGGCGAGAAAGATACGTCGACGGAGCAGGGGCGCAGCCAATGCCCCGCGCATCACTTCTGATGCGCCACAAAGAGCCTCTGTCTTTGACAGACTCACTCGCTGTAATGGCGAGGAGAATTTGGATGCTGAGTACTATGCGCCCCAGCGGGCTGGTATGAAGAAATCCAAGGCGGCACGGGCCATGCACCACAAACGTGCTATGCCAGCAGCCGGCCAGAGGCACGCGCTTACAATCACGCGCGCTGCCGATGGCAAGCTGTACAAGGTTGACTCAAGTGCTTCGGCACCGACAATGAGTCGACCTTCAAAGTCCTCATCTCGCTTGGGCGCATTCACTGCGTGCACAACCAAGCCGAGAGAGGCAAACTCAGTGGTGTTGAACTCCCGCGCCTCCTCTGGTTGTGCGTTTGTGGTTCGTTCAAGTCACTTCAAATGCTGTGGTTCCCCCACTACTGATCGTGATGCCTGCTTGGTATTAGATCAGGGGGCGCAGCACTCACCCGACCACCCCGGCGCTTGGCCCTACCATGCGCCTGAGAGGGGTGTGAGGGTAGCACTCTCCTCCAACGACCTGCGCAACGTGATCACTCACAAGCGCCGGTCAGGAGAGTTGACCAACAAGCACGATGCGCCTCTCATGGGGCACACTTGTGCAGTGGTCACCATCAACTGCTGTTGCAAGACGGCAGTACCGCCAAAGCAGTCGGTCTTCCAACGGCTACAATCATCGACACCCCTCCGACATCGCCTTGGGACGAAGGTGTCAGCAGAAGAGGAGCTAAAGGTTGCTTCATGCAACGTGATCTCCAACTCCTCATCTGTCCGGAAGACGACTGCCAATTCCTCGTCTTCATCCAAAAGCCAGCCGAGGAAAACCAAGGCAGCTGTCTCGACCTCTGGAGTGTTCGAAGGCACTCGGTCGAGGAAGAAGTTCTTGGAGGAAGCTGGGGGTAGCCAGACCCTTGTCGAGCCTCCTTCCGAAGACGAAGATGTCCAAAGCACAGCTGCGGCGGATCTTCATCAAGGCGAAGATGGCGTCCCTGAAGCCCCTCAAAATGACGATGTCCTCCAGGACACCGTTGAGGGTAGTGCTGGAAACGAAGAGGCCCTTCAAGCTGAGGGCAGTCAGGCCCTTGCAGATGCGCCTGTCGAAGACGAACTCCAGAATGTGGCTGGGGGTGGCCAAACACCAGGAGAAGTGACTCCCCCACATGAGAGCGAGGCTGAGAGCGAAGCCTCAACTAATCCATCCACTTCTGGCCGTGTCATGACAGTATACATGACCGGGGGTGATCTTGAGACTGATGCGCCGCCACAGGACATTGTCCAGCGCATAGACTCGCTAGAGGGAGGACTCAAAACCCTTTCTGCCTCAATGCAAGCACTGACTCAAGCAGTATTTGAGATGCGGTCGTCCTTGATCAGGACACCTTCAAATGGTCCCGACCCAGGAGCCAATGGAGAGTCGAGTGTGCCCCTCCAACGAACACCCTCAGACACAGAAGCACCCCGAACGTCGGAGCCCTCAAACGCTCCACTCCAGGTGGTACCTCCTTCTCCGACTCCTAGCTCCACGGAGGACATGGTCGAAATGATCAAAGATCTGCGGGAGCGCTTCGAGTCCAAGAACAGGCAGGAGGAGCGCCAGAAGATGGGCATTCCCCAGCCTTATTCCCTTGAGTGGAACAAGGTGGTTTATCCCCCAAAGTATAAACCACAAACACTCATGCCGTATGATGGAAAGGACTCTCCACGACGGTACCTGACGTACTTCCAGTCGCAGACAGGGCATCTTCCGAAGGAGGAAGCGCTCCTCACCAGCCTCTTTGTTGGGGCCCTGAAAGGGGTGGCGTATGACTGGTACTGCAGCCTCCCCGATAATTCCATATCGTCTTTTGACGACCTGACACGCCTCTTCCTCGACCGCTTCTACGACGGTGGGAAGGACATGACGATGGCGTCTCTCATTGAGATACGCCAGAAGGACAAGGAAACGGTTCGGGCATTCATCGAACGCTTCCGTCAGGCCTGCTTCAGGCTACCTCCAGGCATGCCAGAGCATGCGCTTCTCTCCGCTTGCAGTATGAACATGCTGCCCGCAGTAAAGCTCTGGCTTAACTCTACTCCCCCTCCCGACTGGAGCTCCCTAATCATCGAAGCTGAAGCTGCAGAGAAGAAGGCGGCCAATGCACGTCTTCTGGGTGTTAGCTTCCCCGCCTTTGACGATAAGGGGAAAAAGTCCGCAATCAACAACTCCGGACGAGAAACAAAGGGGAAACAGGCATTGACTGTTAATGCCTCGAAGGGCGCATCTGCGCCTACTCAAAAGCCTCCACTGGCACCGAGACCCAAGGAGGTTTATTCATTCAATGATGACGACACCCTGCAACTCTTTGAGATACTGAAGCAGGGTGACAAGATCAAGCTTTCGGACCCGAAGCGGCCCGATGAAGTCGGGAAAGTGGACAACCCGAGGTACTGTCACTACCATCGGTTTGTCGGACACCCGACCAAGGACTGCTACGTCCTTAAAAATTACATCCAGCGCATGATCAATGCGGATGTAATCTCCGTCAACTACGAAGAGAAGACGGTATCAGCTAATGTGGTGTCACTTCAGTTCGGCACCTTGTCGCCGACTACCACACAAGATAGCGTCGTCCCCATCCCTAAGGCGACAATGGAGGTGGTAAACTTGCCACCCACCCGTGACAACGTGAGTGGACTTGTCCCACTCACCACATCTCGAGGAGAGGTCCTCTGGGTTCACCCCGACCTCGTCTCCGAGGTAACTCAACCGGAGGTACGCCCTACCTCCAAAGCAAAAGGCAGGAAGATCAAGTCTTGCCGCACGGTCTCTTCTTCAACGGAAGAGGCGCTTCCTGTGCAGACGCGTGCACAACAGAACTCCCAGCCCGGTGAAGCTGCCGCCGAAGTGGTGCCTCCTGGCACCATCCCTGAGGAGGGTCCATCCAAACCCTCAGCAGCCAATAAACAAAAGCAAGTGGAGGCCCGTTTCGACAGACCTCTGCGGAAAGAAAATGCTTCGGGGCTAGCCAAGCCCCATAATTTTGACATTCTGGCACAACTGGCCAGTACTCCTGCACGCTTGTCTTTGTTCGAGCTCCTGCGTCTCTCCAAGGACTCCCGAGAAGCTCTCTGCGAAGCTCTGAAGGATGCCGAATCCTTTCTCAGTCAAATCAAGCAGCCTGAAGACCTCCCAACTACTTGTGCACACTGTCATTGTGCGGATGAAGTTATACCAAACATAACTTTCACCCAACAAGACATGCTGCTCAAGCATCACCGACATAACCGACCGTTGTATTACACAGGGTACATCGGTTCGGTAAAGGTGAGCAGGATTCAGATCGATCCGGGGTCTTCCCTAAGCATCATTCCAAAGGCGCTGCTATCAAAGCTGGGGATCCCAATGTACCGGCTGGCGCCCTCCAATACGACCATCAGTGGCTTCAACGCTAGCAAGAGCGAGCCACTGGGCAAGATCCGGCTGAAGTGTCACATTGGCAGCCTCAAAACTGAGGTGACTTGTTATGTGGTGGATGCCGAGGTCAACTACAACATCTTACTCGGACGACCATGGTTACATGAGTACATGGTGGTGCCCTCCACGCTCCACCAATGCATGAAATATGTATCCACCAACGGCGTCATCCGGACGGAGTTTGCAGATATCGATCCCTTCAAAGGGATTGAGGCCTACTTCACCGATTCCGACTTGTACAAGCCACTTGACGAGGAGGAAGCCAACGACGCCGATAATGAAGCAGAGGCGGCAACAGAGCCGGACTTGGAGCCCGAAATGACTCCCGACGCCCCCTTGAAAATCCGATTGAAGGGCAAGCCTCCCCAGAAGGCGCCTCCAATGAGCATCAAGCTATCAGGGAAAGCACCGACTCACGAAGCTCCCCTGAAGATACGCCTCAAGGGAAAGCCACCTCAAACAGCGGCTCACCTGGTGGTAAAATTACAAGGGAAGGCGCCACTCATCGGAGGCGCAACCGAGGCACCTCTCAAGGTGCGTCTCAAAGGCAAGCCGCCGCAGTCATCCAAAATGCCGGAGAGGGCTCACATAACCCTCTCAGACCCCAAAGTCAGAGCGGTGGAGGACTCTTCTGATCCGGCCCCAGTGCTTACAGATGAGGAGCTTGGCGAATATATCTCTGCTGAGGTAGACGCACCCTCCTTAGACAATGTAATCCCAAGGGATAAAATCTCGCACTTTATCAATAATAGAGTGTCTTTCAATTATTCTTGTCTTCCACACTGGAATGCCATGTATACATTAGACAACGCTCTACGGTTGTTGCAAACACAAATAACGACCGTCCACCATAATCGAGTGGCCCCGTCTCAAGGAGTCTTCATAATCCCCCCACGAAGCCGAGACGAAGGCACCATCATCTCGGGCAAAGTCGAGCGTCATCAGGACCTCCCGTCAATCTAGCCCGAACCTGATACCGGCAGAGTACAAGTCTATCGGTACACGGATACAGCAAAGCGCATCATCCAAAAGATGGGCTACGACCTGAAAAGCAATAAAGGCCTAAACTACGGCAAGGGTCGGCATCTCCCTGTCCGGCTTTCGATGCCCAATGGAAAGCCACAGGATTACTATAATCGGACTCGACGGGGGTTAGGCTATGTCACGCCGCCATCAACTCCAGAGAGTTCAGATGCAGAAGACATAGAACATTCCCACTCGTCTGAAGCATCGACGTGGGATTCCGATACCAGTATCAGATCAGTCTTTAGAAAAGTGCTGTCAGCTAACATGACATCGGCGCAACCTCAGAAATATGAAGGCGAAGACCAACTGCCGGAACCCTTCGAAGAGGAACCCTGGGCTCAACGCCTAAGAGAACAATGGGAGTCTCGTTTTGAGTTACGAGAACCTCCCACCAAAGACGAAGTCGAGCAGATCGACCTCGGGGATGGGTCTTCTTCTAAACCCATCTTTATCAGCAAAAGCTTGGAAGAAGAAGACCGAGAATCTTTAGTCCAACTGGCTAAAGAATATATTGACGTCTTCGCCTGGAGCTGCGAAGACATGCCGGGTCTCGATCCACAGATCGCGATGCATAGGTTGAACATCTTACCAGATGCCAAACCTATCAAACAACAACAGCGACGCTTCTGCCCGGACATCATGAATGCCATCGATCAGGAGGTGGACAAGCTCTTGACCAGTGGCTTCATCCGTGAGGAACAACACCCGGACTGGGTAGCCAACGTCGTCCCTGTCACCAAGAAGAACGGGAAGATACGAGTCTGTATCGACTTCAGGGATCTCAACTCTGCTTGCCCGAAGGATGAATTCCCGCTCCCAATCACCGATGTAATGATCGACAACACATGTGGCTTTGAACGCATGTCCTTCATAGACGGGTATTCAGGCTACAATCAAATCAAGATGTTCTCCGATAACGTAAAACACACGTCATTCAGGACTCCGAAAGGTGTTTTCTGCTACACAGTAATGCCCTTCGGCTTGAAGAATGCCGGTGCAACATACCAACGAGCGATAAGTACCATCTTCCGTCAACATCTTCGCAAGACAGTTGAGTGTTATGTTGACGACATCGCAGTCAAGAGCCGCCTCAAAAGAGATCACCTACAGGACCTGAGGACGGTCTTTGATCTCATGCGGGTACATCAACTCAAAATGAACCCTGCTAAATCCTTCCTGGGGGTTTCTAGCGGCAAATTCTTGGGCTTTGTCATCACGGCAAAAGGCATTCATATCGATCCCGAGAAGACTAAAGCCATCCTCAACATGGACCCTTCGAAGAACCTTCGAGAACTTCGAGGCTTACAGGGATGTCTGGCATACATCCGAAGGTTCATAGCAAACCTCTCCGGTAAATGTCAACCCTTTACTCAGCTCATGAAGAAGGGAGTCTCTTACGTCTGGACAGAAGAGTGCCAAAAGGCTTTCGACGACATCAAGGCTTACTTGACAAGCCCGCCAGTCCTAGTGGCACCTGTCGCCGGCAAACCATTCCTCCTCTACGTCCGTGCCATGGATCATTCCCTCGGCGCTTTACTGGCTCAAAACAACTATGCAGGCTACGAGCAGGC
Source organism: Iris pallida (assembly GCA_029216955.1). Classification (NCBI taxonomy): domain Eukaryota; kingdom Viridiplantae; phylum Streptophyta; class Magnoliopsida; order Asparagales; family Iridaceae; genus Iris; species Iris pallida. Next base: position 1,084,087 of record JANAVB010031019.1, on the reverse strand, counting down.
AATCTACTACCTCAGTCGAACACTCATCGGGGCCGAACACCGGTACAACCCCGTTGAAAAGGAGTGCTTGGCTTTGGTGTTTGCCATTCAGAAGACTCGTTATTACGTCTCGGGCCAGACAATTCACGTCATCTCCCGAGTCAATCCACTCAGAGTTCTCATGACGAAGCCAGGGTCATTAAACTCCCGGCTGGCTACATGGGCGATCCTACTAACACCATACAACATGGTGTTTGTCCCGCAGAAGGAGATCAAGGGTCAGGCTCTGGCTGACTTCTTAGCTGCACACCCCATCCCAGAATCTTCAAAACTCTATGAAGACATCCCGGATGAAGTCCAAGAATCAAACGTCACTGAAGGAAGCCCCGTTTGGCGGATGTTCTTCGATGGCGCTTCAAGAACGGGCCCCAACGGCCAAATCATCGCAGGAGTGGGGGTAGTCTTGGTCTCCTCCGATCAGCTGGTCATCCAGCGCGCATACTCTCTTTCGAAGCCGTGCTCCAACAATGTTGCTGAGTACAACGTACTCGTCATAGGACTCCAGCTAGCACAACAGCTGGGGGTGGATCATCTGGAAGCCTACGGCGACTCGAAACTCGTCGTAAACCAGATTCGGGGGCAATACGAGGTTCGCCATGAAGATTTGATCCCTTACCATAAAGTTGCATTGAACATTATTTCAACCTTCACTGGGTTCTTCATCGAACATGTACCCCATCTACAAAACTTGGAGGCTGACGCTCTGGCTGGCCTCGCAGCCTCATTGGCCGTGCCACTTGGGACTCAACACTATGTCACGGTAACTGGCCGAGACTTGATTTGTCCCAGAAACAACCTATGTTTGCAAATGGCTCACGCCGTGCCGACAAACACCGATGTTAATGTCCGAGACTGGAGATTTCCGTTCGTCGACTTCGCCGTCTACGGAATCCTTCCGAAAGACCCGAAGGAAGCTGTCTCAGTCAGGAGACGCTCTCTTCGATTCTACTACGATACAGCCACTAAAACGCTGTACCGACGCTCCTTCGACGGGCTTCTCCTTCGATGCCTGTCTAACGAAGAAGCGGCCGAAGCTCTTCGAGAAGCTCATGACGGAACTTGCGGAGCTCACCAACCAGGTCCTAAGTTGCAAGATCGACTGCGACGTATGGGCTACGACTGGCCAACCATGGCCGCCGACGCAGTAGAATATGCTAAGAAGTGCCGTGCATGCCAACTTCATGCGGACTTCATACATACATCGTCTGAACCTCTACATCCTACAGTCGCCTCCTGGCCATTCGAAGCCTGGGGCATGGACATTGTAGGACCAATCACCCCTCCTTCATCAAGAGGACATCGTTTCATCCTGGCCATCACCGATTACTTCTCCAAATGGACGGAAGCAGTCCCATTAGCGGAAGTAAAAAGCTCCAGGGTGGTCAGCTTTATCAAACACCATGTCATTTACCGTTTTGGAGTACCCCGGCGGATCATCCATGAAAATGGTCCTCAGTTCATCAGCCACATTTTCAGCAGGTTCTGTGACAAGAATCGCATTCAAAACGTGGCCTCAACCGCCTACAATCCGGCAGCAAATGGATTGGCCGAGGCGTTCAACAAAACTATCGTCAGGCTGCTCAAAAAGGTCGTGTCATCCAACAAACGCGACTAGGACGAAAAGCTCGGCGAATGTCTTTGGGCCTACCGCACAACGGTACGGACCCCAACAGGTAACACACCATTCTCCCTGGTCTACGGGAGCGAAGCGGTACTGCCTCTCGAGATCCAGATCCCCTCACTCCGAGTAGCGATCACAAACAAACTCACAGAAGAAGACAATCAACGTCGTCGTCTGCGGAAACTGGAGGCACTTGACGAAAAGCGTCTCCTAGCTCAACAACGCATCGAACTTTACCAAGCCCGTATATCACAGGCTTTCAACAAGAAGGTCAAGCAAAGAACTTTCCAAGTTGGCGACCTGGTTTTAGCAGTCAGAAGGCCAATGGTGTTAACTCACAAGACACCAGGGAAGTTCGAGCCCAAATGGGAAGGACCCTTCATCATTGAGACGGTATACTCAAACGGTGCTTACCGCCTCGCCAAACCCAATGGGGACTTGTTCATGATGGCCATCAACGGCAAGTTCCTAAAGAAGTACTATTCTTGACATCCTTCAAGACATGTATTTCCCCAAACAACCTCTTTTCACAAAATCAAACGCTTCCGAAACCCAGCTGTTCCGTGGCATCCTTTCGTAGAAAGATAACCACGTCCACATTACCTCTGAGTTGTCTCTCTACATCCTACAAAGCGGAACCTTACATTTCGTGAGCTTACGCTATCCTTCATGTTTACCACGTCCACATTACCTCTGAGTAAACATCCCGTACAAACAACTCCTGTGTTGTCGTACATTGATCGCAGAACTTCCACGTCCATATTACCTCTGAGTTGTTCAGCGTACCCCCCCAGGATCATTCCTACCACGTCCATAAATACCTCTGAGTAGGAAGATTCTATCATTTGAACCTAATGATTGCCATGTCCACATTACCTCTGAGCAAACATGTTGGTTCCTTCAAACTTATTATCTGTACCTAAAAACCAAGGTGCGCAAAAGATAATAGGTCCACATAAATCATCAAGTTCATGAGATCAAAAATGAACACATCACAAAAAAAAAAGATAGTGTATTTCTTTATTTTTCAAAAAAGGGAGTACAGAAATACGCTATTTCCCCAGCAAGAGTTGCAAAAACACATAAAAAGAAGAGAAACTACAGTCCCCGATCCTCTCCAGGGTGGGATGAGAGTTCTCTGACTCGACGTCTCAGGTCGGCAGTGTGAGTTTCCACAGTCGCCTGGACTCGGAGCTTGGCTTCTTGACGCATTAATCCGACAGCCTCAGCGGAAGTTTTACTCTCATACTTCTCATCAAGCTGTCATCGCTGCTGAGCCAAAGCAAGGGTCCGCTGAGTAAGAGTCGCCTCCTCCTGCTTGAATGCCACGTGTTCAGCCAGGACACGATCAGCTTCTAGTTGAAGTTGGGCCCGCTGATCTTCAAGACGGCGCATCTGAGCATCAACCTCTGCGATGCTAGCGTCCACCGCAGCCCGCTTCTCCGTCGTCTTCTCCATAGATTGAGACAACTGCTCCGCCGCAGCCTCAGTCCCAGCCACTTCATGCTCCCAACTGCTCACATCGGCTCGATGGGAAGCCTCGATTTTAGCAATCAACTTCCCTATCTCTGCATCTATCAAGACAGAGAGGTCATTTCGTTGGATGCGCTGCAGTTCCGCGAGCCGCTCGTCCAGCTCAATCACCGAAACCTCCAGAATTTCGGCCATATGGTCATAGCCTTGGTGAACGCGGATCAGCTCGATACAAGGCATTGCCAAAACTTTTGCTGTCGCAAAGCTCCCCTTGGCATCCATCACTGCAGATACACCTTTCTCCAGCATTTTGTATACTCCCTCGACGAGGAACTTTACATACTCGTCGGCATCCGCCAGCACCTGCGGCGTCATAGCAGGAGTTAGGGGAGCTACTACAGTTTGCGGACCGGAGGAAGATCCGCCAACCTCGATCTGAGAGGTTTGAACCTCGGCAGTAATAGGCTCTTCATCAACAGGGGCCAGATTGCTAGCCCGAGGAGCCGAAGGAACAGAAGGAGCCGACACATGCGTCGTAATAGTACCCCAAGTGGAAGGAGCAACAGAGGGTTCCACACCCTTACCCTTCTCAAGCCCGGAGAAATCACCGACGTCAACGGCCACCTCTTCTACCCCCGACGTTCTATCAGCATCAGCTACCTCCCCCGGCAAAACGGGGAGATCAACATTTATCTCCTGGCCAGCCCCAGGAGACAAGACCGGCAGAAGGGTCTCATTCTTCTCAAGTCCCTCTACAGGGACAAAATCTGTCGCTACCGCCTGATCGGTAGCCATCTCTATGTCCATGGTTGAAGCCAAGGAAGGATTTGGCAATGATTCAGCCGACCTCCCTTTATCATGACCAGGAGGGGAATCAACCCTCTCCTCTATCCTCACTGCTTCTGCTGCCCCCGCAACGGACCCTTGCAACGCTGGAAGGACGTCACCAGAAGGCGACGAACTCCAATCCACTTCATCATCAGGATACCTCGAGTCTGTCGGACCCTCAGCGTCCAAGGCCTCCACGGCAGATGATACTATCCCAGAAGTTGTTGCGACTTAAAAGTCAGGAGATACTAAAACCTTCGCGGGAACATCTTTGGGACCCTGCTCCACAGGAGACATCATCATTGGTGGAATGCGCTCCTCAGAAGAGCCTGCCACCTCCTTCGGCTTACTGGTGCCCGGTTTCGAAGCACGAGACTTCTTCTTCAATCCCTACAAGAAGAAGAACATAAGTCGCCACAATGACATAAAAAAACTGGAATTATGAAGCACTCCTTACCTCAGCGGGAGCTGAGCCCGTTGGCGTTACAAGTGGCGCTTTCGTAATCTTCGGGGTCGACGTCCTTCTCGACCTTTTCGGTACAGAAGAACCAGCTTCTGGGTCAGCCCGCCTTTTCCCGACAGACGGATCTCTCACTGGTGCCACAGCAGCAGCCCGATACCCCGCCAATTCTGGCGGACGATATGACCGAGCTGCCACCAACATATTCGTTGTTGCCTCCAACTGGGTTCCAATGATGAAACTAGTCTCCCTGTCATAACCAGGAGACATAGTATTCATAGTGCAATACAGCTTGGCGGCCGGATATAAGATCGGCAGCCGAGGATTGCGAACTGGTGTGGTAAACTTAACGCTAGTGCATCCAGCGTTATAATACTGCCAGCCCCGGGCTCCATCCAGCAAACTCCCGATGAAGCCTAGACTGCTACTGGGATTCCGCAGCATTAGCTGAGTGTAGCCAAATTGACGAGCAAATCGGCTTGGCAAGTACGGTTCCAGATAACATCTGTTCTGATTACGGTAGACCAGGTGCGAAGGCCGGATACTCTGCAACCAACGAAAACTCCATTTCGGCAAAGTAACCGCATCCTCGCCAGAATCAACCAAATCCTGGTCGGCCTCGAAATTCTTGAAGATCGGGCCAACCTTCACGATTTCCCACCCCTGAAGGAAGGACAAAACCCTCCTACAAACGGGGACGCCAGTGTAAGACCACTTCCTCTTGTAGAAGCGGCGAATGAAGGCATCTCCTTCAACATGGTCCTCCTCAGGGCCAGGACTCATCACATTCGGATGATGTAAAATCAGCCACCCCATAAGATAATGGAAAGGCAGCTCGGCCCGGGGAAAGTTGTCATTATTACCTTTCTCGTGGATCACATCATCAGCAAAAGACCTCAAACCGCGCAACAGGTTTCACACCATCGCGGGGAGGAGAGCTAAAGGTCGTCCAAAGGCCAACTTCACTGCAGACAAAATGAGATTCCGATGTACCCTCTCAACGGCACCGGATCCCCCTGCAAATATGCAATCCCGGAGCCATATCATCAAGTAGGCCGTCAACACTGCCTTAGATGACATCCGGTGCGCGCAGTGCCAGAAACAGCTGTACGTATCCTTACCGCTCTCATTGGAATGTGGGGTCCTCTCGTCCAGCCGGGTTATTTCAGAACTCACTTTCGCGGGTTTCAAGCCCTGCGGAGTCGCAAACCGGATCCTCGAAGGATCCGCCAAATCCTGTCTGAAGACATAGTCCCTCCAAGCAGTCACGTAAGGCTGGGTCTTACCCTTGTCCCTCCGGTGCATCAGATAATGATGGCTCGTCACCTCCTTGAAAACGGCCATCATCTCCGGGTCCTTATCTTCCAAGACCTGGATCTCTTCATTTGATGGAAAATATTCCTCGTACGGTTCCGAGCCCCAAGGAAGCTTGGACACTTCGTACATCTCATGAAGGGCCAATCCCAACTCCCCCACTGGAGTAAAGAAGCTGCCAGTCTGGGCGTTGAAGAGCTCCAAGAGCGCAAGGAACATCGGCTTATTGAGGTCCACGCCTGCCTGCGTGGCCCGAATGGCGGCAGTCAGCCCTATCTCTTTAAGCTCAACTTTGAACCTGGAAAGCACCCAGGAGGTCAACTCGTCCCACTTTGGGATGTAGTGACCCCAACCTTTGACTCTAAAACCAGCTGTCGGATACGTGACCTTCGACGTCAGCATCCGATTTGCAAAAGTCGGGGCACTGAAGGGAAACGTGTCATTTGGGACTTCACTATAGATGCTCCCGGGACGCAAAGCTCGGTAACTGAACGAAGAACCGGTTCGTGAGGCGGTCAAGGTGTCTCGCTGGTTCGAGGTGGTGTCAATCGAAAGGGAACCCCCCAAGGCACCTCCTTGAGAAGGAGTAAGTTCCCAACCCATCCTTCTCTTCGAAGCTAGACGATAAAAGGCTGTCAGTGGCAACTGGCGGTCAACCTGCCGCATGTATAACATCATGCCCTTAGCAGCAAAGAACCAGTCTTCTCTGATCGTCAATATCTTCGCTTCGGAGGAGACTAATCGGTCGCCAAACAGAAAGGCAGGCTTTAAGAAAGTCACACCTTCAGAATCAGCAGACTTCAGTTTACCGCTCTCCATCATACTCTGGAGGAAAAGCGGCAACTGGACCTGGATTTGTAGCATCCTCTCACGAGGTTGGTCCTGAAAGATAGCATCCTTTGCAGGGTTGATCACCGCCTCATCAAAATCAACTCCCATCTGACAAAGAGAAGCGTCCAGGAGGACCTCATTCAACAAAGGGATCGTCATCGACACTGGCACAACAAAAGTGGAAGTCAGGCAAAAAGACAAAATATGTCAAGCAGACTGGCGCATTGCCAGGGTATGAACCCATGCGCATCTGCTTCGGCGCATCATCAAGGCATAGGCCTATGCGCGTCAGCATGTCTCGGTGCATCATCAGGACGTAAGCCCATGCGCGTTGGCATTGGAGCTTCGGCGCATTATCAGAGCGTGAGCCCATGCGCGTGAGCAAAGGCTTCGGTGCATCTTCAGGGAATAAAACCCATGCGCGTCAGCCATTAAAACCTCGGTGCATGATAGAGGTATAAACCTATGCACGTCGGCAGGATAGAACCTCGGTGTATCATCAAAGACCGAAGTCTATACGCGTCGGCAGTTAGGGCACAGGGCCCAAAGCAGAGACGAAACCCACCTGTCACCTCAGGACGAACGTCGACAAGAGTCGCAAGAGTGATAGGTACATCCTCATCGGCGGACTCCTTCGCTTTCTCCTTCCCCTTGCCGGCAGCACCGCGAGGAGTCTTGGGAGCCATTCTCTCGAGGAAGGAGAAGTTAGGGTTTTGAAGAAGAAACTCTAAAGAAGCAGAGGCACAGAGAAGAAGAACCCTTTCTCTCTCCAACTCTTACCTATTTATAGGGCTTGGTCGCACGCGTGAACAGATGACGTGTGATCTCAGCCGTCGCCTCGGGTTCTGTGTAAGGATAGCAGCAAATAAAACCAAAAGATCATCATTAATCTTTTCGGTTACCGAGGCACCATCATCATTAACTGAGAAGAGCATGCGCCCGAACAGGCATGCGCCAAGAAATCATGCGCCCTGACCTCCATGCTTCTTATTCAAAGTATTCCAAAACTTATTCAAAAGTTTTGAAAACTTTGAAGGGGGTCTTGTAGAAGCATGGAATTTCACAACCAGAAAGCCCATGCGCCAGACACTACATGCGCCAGAACTCAGACGAAGAACTTCACAGCAAGATCAATAAAGATAGACATTCGAAAGAAGACTTTTATATACAGAAGTCTATTACATGTCTAAGAAAAGGTTGTACAAAGGAGAATTTCTACAAAGGAAAGATCCTAAGTCTACAGCCAGCGGCTACCACGCGCCTCCAGATAAGCGTAGCAGCCACCATGCGCCATCAGTCAGGCGCAGCAGACATCATGCGCCTCCAACCAGGCGCATCCTACCATATCTTCAGCAGCCCAGCTATGTGCATCCCTTCAGCCAAATTCTTCCAGCCAGGCTCACCTGGCCGAGCAGAGCCCAGCAGCATTTAACCCTCTGGCTGGAACCAAGGAAGAGAGGAGCACGGTAAAGCTGTGGCCAGGGGAGGCTTCGAAAGAGCCTCCAAAGCCCAAGGAAGACCGTGATCGAAATCATGGCACAAGGAAGCTCTCAACACAACCAGAGTGGGCGACACCCACTTTGAAGGAAGAGAAAGCCTAGCACCGCCATTTCGATCTACGGCTCTTCCCGAACAACGGAGACGAGGCCCGAGCATCCCTATCTTTGGATGCAACAGGCACCTTCCGCCTGCCTCGGAAGCCCTCGACTCCGTCTTTTGGATGTAACAGTCACCTTCAAGTGCATCGAAGACAACACAGCGTCTCATCTTCACCCTTGTGAGCACTTCGTCAACAGAATGCACCCGCATGTTCAAGTTCATATTAGAAGTACGTGAGGGAATGAGAAGCAAACCTTCTCTCCATGCCACTACTTATAGGCCGGGCAGATCAAACCCACGCGCCAAGTGGATGGCCCTCCGAATTCCGTGCAATGAATTTATATTAAATGGATGAACCGGACGCCTCGAATTCAGCCAAACGGCTATTCATAGCACTCGAAGAGCGAGACAGCCGCATTATTAAAAGACATGTCCGATGCACCAGCCAGACAGCATATCACACGGACGCGCCCTTCGGCATCAGGCGCATCACACAGACGCGCCCTATAGTACTCGACACATTACAGAGGGTGCGCCCCCACACATCTCCATACCAAGTGGAACGCCAACCGACGCGCCCACTCAGCTGTCCATCGAACATCACCAACATTAAATGCTGAACTGACAGAGTTGGCAGCACGCCTCCCAAAGTCTGAACAGTCGACAGCTTTTTCAGAAAACGAAGCGTCGACAACGTCAGCATCATCATGACTTTATTTCGACGGCTACTGCCACGTGGCCACTCCACCATCAGCATGCGCCTCTACGACCATGCGTCCAAATCAGCATGTGCCTCAAAAGCCATGCGACTCAGACTGCTCTCTGATCCCGAAAGACAGAAGGAAAGTCGCCTGTATGTGCCTCAAAAGCCATGCGCCCCAAATGGTTTGTAACTCCTAAAGGTTATGAGCCGCAGCCTCCTCCTGCGCCCAATCCAAGGCGCAGCCCACGAGATCACTCCTCTCCACCAAATCTGAGATCTTCAAACCATGAGTCGACGACACGTGTCCTTTGACTCAACTCATCCAAGATTTCAGTAATGGAAAGATCTTCTCTCTGCTACGTGCCGGCTCACAACAGCAGTATGAAGAATTCTCCCCCTCGATCAGGGCGCAGCATCCATGTGCCTCCATCAGCAACCTCCACGTGGCGTCCCCACACCGACGCATCCTACATGCGCGCATGAGCAGCCAGCCTGCAAAACTATAAATAGAAGGATCATCTCCTTCACACAAAAAGAGGCTCACAAAAAGACAGGAGACTCACAACACAGAGAGAATCCACAACAGAGAATCACCGGAGAGGCAGTTCTAGACACTCAACGTCTTTCTCCTCTCAGCAAGCTCCAGCACCCAGAGCAATCAACACCTTCAGAGAACCGATAACCGTCGTCAGCCGGTCAACGGAGTCAACGCATTACCACTCGCTCCATTGGCACTAAGGACCCAGCTTAAACAAAAGTGTACTCCTAGGACTACATCTAAGTCCTACATTGTAACACTGTTCTATTTGTATTAAAGTTTTCAATCAAACAATTTTAATGGCAAACAAGTAGCAAGTGCCGGATGTAGCACTCTTGTAGTACAAGGAACAGATTTTATAGTGGCATAGCAGCTCTTCAAAGACGGCCACCATGTCGGCATTCTCTTGAAGTAATTTGTCCAACTCATCATTGGTTGGGACAAATTCTTCATAGGGGATATCCCCCATCGGCAAGCTGGAGATGTACTTCATCTCGTGTAAAGCCAATCCGATCTCTCCACAGGGTGTTATAAAAGTCCTTGTTCTGTAATTGCATCTCTCTGCCAATGCAAGAAAGAGATGCGAATTAGGCGGGAAACCATAAACGGTGGCGTACACCGCTTGGTACAGCTCAATCTCCTTGAGCTTGTCTTCAAATTGAGCTAATATCCAATTGGCTATGCAGCTCCACCTCTTGTTATCGGTTTTCACGAGACCAGTCAATCGAATATCTTGGTCTGGATATCTTCCCTCAATCTTCGTAAAATCGTTTGCAAATATCGGTATTCTGATCGGTAGCAGGAGGAAAGAGTTTTCTGGTAGAATGTACCCAGGTTTCAGTCCTCTGAGTATAGAGCTGTGACGCTCCGAGGAACTGTAGAACATGTTTTTATTGTTCGGACCCTTCTTCACACAAATGTTCCCCGTTCGAGCTTGCTGGTGTGGAGTTATATCCCATTCCATCCTCCTAGGATAGCTCGTAAAAGCATAGCGAGACAGGGGAAGGCATCTGGAAATCTCCGGTAAAAGTATTATCTTCTCGCCTCTTTGAAAAAGACTTTGCTCCATACGGGGTCTAGGCTGGGAGTTCTTGTCGAAAGCCTCACCGAACAGAAACAACGACTTCTTATGAGTAACCGTATCTGCAGTTTGGAGTGGCTGTCCATTCATTAAATACAGGATGGCTTGCCGAGATGACGGCAAGGCATATTGAGGATATGTCACATAGAAAAGATCCTCCTTGAACTAAGGTTCCGCTAAAGATCCTGTAAAGACCTCATATTCTGGGTCTTTCCTGAGGTTAACTGCATCAAATAAAGAGATAAAGATCAGTAGATGCAAAATCACAAAGTCTCTGTGAAAAGAGTTCATCAAATTGTACTATATGCAAAGCATCAGATTGCGCCAATGCAACCCACATGCACAAAGTATCCAATTGTGCCAACACATCCACTTGCGCAAGACATCAGGTTACGTTAACCCACTTGTGCAAGGCATAGGTTGCGCTATCCTGCTGGCGCAAGGCATCAGTTTGCGTTGGCTCAACTGACTTGCGCAAAACGATGGATTGTGCTGAACATCTGTCAGCGCTTTCCAACCGATTACGCATGCATATAGTTTTCATAAAAATGAAAACTATTGTGTGTGCAACCAAAACCCTAAACAGGGCGGCGCAATACCATCAATCTCTAAAAAGAGAGGTATGAAGGTTCGAAAAATGTCAAGAACCCTAAAAAGGGTTTCGATTAAGTTTGTCATCAACCTTGCAGTGCAGGATGGCCAACTTCATGATGAGAGATTCGGGACACAACCCGAGTCGAAGACTCAGCCGGAGCCTTGCCTTTCTCTGTTACAGTTCGCTTGGGTGCCATTGCAATCGACGGCGGGAAGAAGAAGAAGGAAGTCAGAGTAAGAGGGAAGTTTTTATCTCTTTAGAAGATCGAAGACAAGTAAAGGTTGACAGAGTGAGAATGAAAACTATTTATAGTTTTTAGAAGTAAAACAGTCACCTTAGATTATGCCACAAAAGTCTGGGCTGATTCCTCCAAACGCGCAGTCAAAGCGCCACTTGCGCAACTTGATTTTAAATTCGAAATTCAAAGTATTTCGAAACTTTGAATATTTTCAAATTTCGAAAACTTTGAAGGGGGTCTTGTAGGTCCTAAAAATCAAGTTGCACCCATCAAAACAGTAATAAAAATCAAATTGCGCACACTTCAAATAAACTGCGCAGGAGACAGACTGCACAACCAATCAACTGCGCGAGGCTGAACCGTGCTAACATCAGAGCGCACAATGCTGATGTGGCAACGTCATCATTACCTGACACAAAATTAGATCTTCTGACAACTGACAGCCCGAAAAGCCAGGAGTCTGTTCGTTTCTCGAGCCGCACCACATTTGAGGACAGCTGTACAGCCAGCGCAATCCTCTTCAGCGCAGTTCGGTCCTAGCGTAGTCTGAAGCTAGCACAGTTCAAGCAGCACGATCCATCAAGATAACTGACATTTTACATGTGGCCTACATGCCATCAATTGCTCACCATGTGGCAATCGTCTGAACATGACCATGTGTATTTCAATAAAACAATGCCATGCGTCTAATACAGTGGAGCCACGATCGAACAACTGCCAGCGCAGTTTGCTGCTTGTGCAGTCCAATGCCTGCGCAATCCAGTCTGCGCAATCCAGAAATAACTACTAATTAGTTATTTTCCAGAACTCTATAAATAGAGTTTCAAGTCCTTCATTATCAACATCAGATCATTCAAGATCATCAGAGAAATCAGAAGTTCTTGCCCAAGTGCTGCTGCATTCTTCAGAGGCTATCGTCTTCACAGTTTACATCGTCCAAGGGATAAAGCGATCGTCTTCAGATCGGATTCCTATAGTTGTAATTTCCCATAATTCAATTGTAATCTTCTTACAAAGTTTGTGAAATAAAAGAACTTTTGTTTTTGCAAACAGTTGGCTACCGAATACTCTCTCAACTTTAATGCATAAGAATTTCAAGAAACATTGCATAAAAGAAAGCATTATCAAGTTGAGCAATATCCAGCAAATTAAATTGACAAGAAAGTCCTAAATGTGATTGAGTATTGACACCTTAAAATCCTATATCCTATCGCAGGCTCGTAGTAGCACCCTATGCCAAAGTACCACTACGATATCGCTTTAAAAGCGAACCTTCTGACCTGCATGGGCCACCACTAAAATGTGTCACGACCCATTCCAAAAAATTCGGACATGAGCCGTGGGTACATCCAGCCTACACCACAGAATCGGTAGTAGAATGCTATCTAATCTACACAATAGATATAGATACCTATACAGTCTCAGCTCTAAGGCAAGAAATAATAATGATGACAAGCTGAAATAATTCTCAATCACATGAAAAAAGCATAAAGAGAAATATATAAGACCGAAAGAAAGAGCAGTCCAAAAAATCCAACAACTGACATAGTACAGACATATGCTCCTAGTGAATCAACAGAATATACACATGCCCAAAAATAGTATACAATCATCCAAAAGTAATAAGTCTGCCGGATCAAAGTCCGGCATTAAAAGTAGGCAAACTGGCCTCTAGGCAAAGTCTAGGGAAGCATCTCCCTCTAGGCCAGGATCCTCATGAACGAACTCCCCATTCCTCTGGGTGCCATAGTCTATGGGGCACCAATCCTCAGCATCGGTGCCTAAAAATATACATCCAGTCAGGACGGAAGCAAGTACATACGCTAATAACAGTTCCACGAATATGCAACAAACTATGAAAAACAACCATAAGTGTGATAAATGAGATAAATCAATAATTGTGTACCTGTCATGGAGAAATGAGAGAAATGAGGCAAAAATATCAGATAAATATACATAGAAATGAGAACATGTGCTGAATATAGAAATACTATACCATCTATGTGATTTAGAATGTTAGCTTCATATGTGATCGACTTAGAAACTTGCACAGGAATATTGCCTAGCTAGTCATGCGTGAGTTGTATGACTAACACAGAAAATATAGTTACAAAAGGAAAATACCATAGTATAATAGCCCGTGTACCAACGCAGCAAGAATCAAATATGAAACTACAAGCTATGATGCATAATGTGAAATATAGACAATAAACTATTAGAGAATGTACTCACCTGATACTCTGAACAAAGTGTGAGGATCGAGGTCCAAGCTGGGGTCACAATGATCTGTTATGAAATTCCAACGTTACTTGGTGTTCTAAAATGATAAACTAAAACAAATGAGTGAAAATAAGCTTCTAGGTCATTTCTAGGTCAAACAGCCAAATCTAGGTCAAATGTTGACTTTTAGAGTCAAATTGGTCAACATTGGTCAAACCATGGTCAAACTAGTCAAATCAGTCAACTGCAAGTCAAACTAGTCAATTCTAGGTCAAACAAAGGTAATTGGCCAATATTAGCTAAAGCTAGCTAATATTAGGCAAAACTAGGTAAATTGGGTATCTAACACTAAGTCCTTAGGTTTTGTTTTTGAGATACTAGGATACCACTGTATCCAATATCCCCAATATCTAACACATAACCTTCTCTCTCTCTCTCTCTCTCTCTCTCTCTCTCTATATATATATATATATATATATATATATATATATATATATATATAAATATATATTCTTACGTATCCACTTATCCTTGCACCCTCTAGTCCAGTATCACACATTTCAATATTCACGTCTCATTTATTTTCTCCCCTTTTTTCTCATTCTCATTCTCATTTCCTTTTCTTTTCGTTCTTCCTTTCTTTTCCTTTCTTTTCTTCTTGTCCTCTCTTCTTTTCCTTCACTCAACTAATGTTGCGTTTGTCGCTGCTGCATCTCTCACTCTTTGCCTCTTCTCCCTCTTCTCTCTACCTCCCTACTCTACCTCCCTACTCTACCTCCCTATATATATATATATATATATATATATATATATATATATATATATATATATATATATTATATATATATATATATATATATATATATATTTTATATATATATATATATATATATATATATATATATATATATATATCCTTCCACACATTCTCATATCCATCCACAACACTCTCATCCACACACTCACCCACAAACACTCTATCACAACCTTATATATATATATATATATATATATATATATATATATATATATATATATATATATATATATTTAACAGCATAAACAGCATTTTATTGAATAAAAAGTGTGGCTCTTAACGAGCAGTACAGGTGCCAGGGGCGAAACACACAAAATAGCCCTGGAATTCTAAGTAGCTAATACAAAAGATATAAAGGATAGATAGCAAAATTACAAGAGAAATGCAAAATTTGAAACCGTGAGGACGCACGGCCCTAAGGGGGGATGGGCACGCAGCCCAATGCGAACCGTTGGAGGGTGTTCAGTAGAGTAGTCGGTTTATATATATATATATATATATATATATATATATATATATATATATATATATATATATATATATATATATATATCGACGAGGAGAGCCATGAACCTTACCAAGGCTATACTCAAATTCAGGCTCAAAGTTGAGACCGACTTCTGGAAGCAGAAAGCCAGACTGAAATGGGACAGTGACGGGGATAAAAACTCCAAATATTTCCACGCCTGCGTCAACGGCAAAAGAAACAAACTTTCGATTCATCATATCACCGACGACCAAGGCATCATCAGATCGGACCACAAGGGGATCCAAGTGGCGGCCGCAGACTTCTACACCAAATTATTCTCCAAGGAGACGATCTTCAAAGACAACTCTTTCCTCGACCAAATCCCCACCATCATTAGCGACTCAGACAATGCTCTGTGGAGCGCCCTCTGTCTGAACAGGAAGTGAAAGACGCGGTATGGGCTTTGAACGCGCACAGCGCCCCCGGCCCAGATAGCTTTTCGGGGACTTTCTTCCGTACTTGCTGGGATATTATCAAGCAGGACATCACCGCAGCGGCGATCGCCTTCTTCGAAGGAGCTCCTTATCCAAAAGCTATTTCCAGCGCCAATCTCATCCTCATCCCGAAAAAAGACAACCCCAACTCCTTCCGCGACTTCCAACCCATCAGTCTTTGTACATTTACCAACAAAATCATCTCCAAGATCATCGCTTCCAGAATGACCGAAACCCTCCCCAAAATCATCTCGGAAGAGCAAAGCGGATTCGTTCGCGGTAGGAACATCCAAGACAACATCATGCTGGCCCAGGAACTTATCACCTGCATGAAATTTTCGGTTAGAGGGGGCAACATCGCCATCAAAATTGACATGGAAAAAGCTTACGACAGACTAGATTGGCAATTAATGATCTGGGTCTTCAGAGCATTCGGATTTTTCGAGAATTGGACCAACATCGTGTGGAGATCCATCAGCAACTCATGGTTCTCCACAGTGATCAACGGCCAATCTGAGGAATTTTTCAAATCTAGCAGAGGAATCATACAGGGCGATCAACTATCATCCACGATCTTCATCATTGCAGCCGACGCCCTGAGCAGAAACCTCAACAACATGGTTAACATCCCCAACTTCCAGCAATTCCACACTGCTAGCGGATGCCCCACCATCACCCACCTGGCTTTTGTCGACGATCTTCTCATCTTCTCCTCCGGGGACGTTGGCTCCATGGAGGTGGTTCACAATACCCTGGTGCGGTACTCCAGATGCTCCGGCCAGAAGATTAACCTATCCAAGAGTATCATCTACTCCCATCACAGCTTCAATATCGAGAATGCGGCCAGACTCACCAACCTCACCTCCATTGCGGTAGCTCATCCTCCTTTCCACTATCTCGGCGCCCCCTTGGCGTATGGGAAATCTAACGCCAGCATCTACGAGAACTTAATCACCAAAATCAGGAATAAGATCGAAGGATGGCATAATGCAACCCTATCTTCAGGCGAGAAAATCATCCTCATCAATCATGTGCTCAACTCCGTCCCCATCCACACCCTAGCGGCCTGCTCCCCGACCAGGAAGGTTATCTTGTCGATTGAACAGATCTTTTGCAACTTCTTCTGGGGGCACAACAAGGGGCAAGACAAATACCATTGGGCCAGTTGGGACACTATGGCTTCCCCAACTGCTAACGGCGGGCTTGGATTCACCAAACTCGATCACATCGTCAAAGCCTTTTCAATGAAACTGTGGTGGAAATTACGCACTGACAATAACCTGTGGACCAAGTTTATGAAGGCCAGGTACTTCAGACACATCCATCCTGCGACTGCCACAGCTAACAGCAGGTCTTCCGCGGCTTGGCGTCGTATTCTTCGTGGCCGGGAACTGGCCGAACCCACGATCAGACTTCATCTGGGTACAGGCGAGTCCAACCCATTCCTGGAAAGGTGGACAGGTGACTGCCTTATCCCGAACATCACCGACTCCCCGAGAAACTGCAAGATCAAAGACCTGTAGAATCCTACCAACAACGTTTGGAATTGGGACAGAATCCGTGACTGGTCTGGCATCGAATCTGTTGTCAGCATTCGCCAGTACGGTCTTTCCATCGGTATCGAAGCTGATCAGCTGAGGTGGTCGCTAGCAGCTTCTGGTGTTTTTTCAGTGCGATCGGCTAGACTCTCGATCCAAGATAACGGTCCTGACCTTTTCATTGCGCGTTATTGGAACTCTTGCATCCCTAAGAAATGGTCATTCCTCCTGTGGAAAGTCATGAGAAATAAACTTCCCACTGACGACAACCTTAACTCCATCGGTTTTAGCCTGGCATCCGCTTGTAACTGTTACAGCGAGCGTCAAACGGAGACTATCGACCACATCTTCAGGGAAGGCAGCCTCCCTGACAAAATCTGGAGCACCCTCAATCACAACTACAACACCTCTCCAGACGACGGGCGCTTTATCGATCTTCTGGCTCACTGGGGTGCCGCTTCCCACGGCCACCAGATCGTTGCAGCGGCCGCCACCTGGGCTATCTGGAAAAATCGCAACAAAGCGAGATACGAGGGACACCAATACTCGGCTGATCAGCTAATCCGGGAGATTCACCGGCAATGCGGCAAACGGAGATCCCTTTGCTCACACAGTTCTCCGGCTTTCGGGCAACCATTTTTCTTTTAGTTTTGACGGTCGCGTCCGGTCCTTTTCCCTGTCCTTCCCTTTTGGTATACTTTTGTCTTGTATACGTGTCAGGCTTCAGTTTTTGAGCCTTGATTTTTAATAAAAGGGGGTTTCTTAAAAAAAATAATATATATATATATATATATATATATATATATATATATATATATAGAGAGAGAGAGAGAGACCTAAAAAAATTTGAAACCTAATTTAAATCTATTAAATTTTCGATATTCTCTACAAAATTTAATCTTGTTTTAAATACTTTCGATCATTTAAATTTTGAAGCCTAATTTAGTTTCTTTTAAAAATTATTCTCTAAAAATTTGGTTATATATATATATATATATATATATATATATATATATATATATATATATATATATATATATGTAGAGAGAGAGAGAGAGAGAGACCTAAAAAAATTTGAAACCTAATTTAAATCTATTAAAATTTCGATATTCTCTACAAAATTTAATCTGTTTTAAATACTTTCGGTCATTTAAATTTTGAAGCCTAATTTAGTTTCTTTTAAAAATTATTCTCTAAAAATTTCGTTCATTTGAAACCTAATTTAGTTTCTTTTAAAAATATTCTCTAAAAATTGCGTTCATTTGAAATCTAAGTTTGTTACTTTTTTAAAAAAAAATAGGTCATTTAAATTTTCAATATTATCTAAAATATTTTGAGGCCTATTTTAAATCTTTTAAATTTTTGATGTTCTTTAAAAAATAAATTGTTTCATTTAAATTTGACAGGTTATTTAAATTTTGAAGCCAAATTTGTTTATTTTTTTAAAAAAATTGGTCATCTAAACTTTTTATATTCCCTAAAAAATTGAAACCTAATTTAAATCTATTAAATTTTCGAGGTTCTCTACAAAATTTAGTTTCTTTAAAAAAAAACCGGTCATTTAAATTTTGAAGCCTAATTTACTTTCTTTTAAAAAGTATTCTCTAAAAATATTACGATCATTTGAAACCTAATTTAGTTTCTTTGTAAAAAAAATCGGTCATTTAATCTTTCGATTGTAAAAACCTCCGCTCGTTTAACTCGATCATTTTTTTGTAAATTAAATGACCGAGTTAAAAAAAATATGAAACCTAATTTAGAAAAAATCAGTCATTTAATTTTTCGATATTCTGAATTAAATGAGCTGAGGTTTTTTTTTTCTTTCTTTCTCAATTTGGTCTTTCTATTTATTGGATGTAGAGATTTTTTTTCCTCTTGTATATTAATGTAGCCTACGAAATATTAGGAAGGTTTGGTGTTTCTATTTTTGGATGTAGAGAATTGATCTAATACGACGGAGGAGATAGGGATGATAATGGGGGTGGAGAAAATAGGGGGTATATATATATATATATATATATATATATATATATATATATATATATATATATATATATATATATATATATATATATACACACCAAAATAGGTGATTGCCACACATTCTCACATCCATCCACAACACTCTCATCCACACACTCACCCACAAACACTCTCTCACAACCTTATATATATATATATATATATATATATATATATATATATATATATACAGTTAAAAAAAATATATATATATATATACAGTTATTATCGTGACAAATAATTTTCGTCACGGTAATAACTGTGACAAACTGGGCGTGACAATTTTTTGTCACGATGTTAGTCACGGTAATAACTGTTACAAAAAATAAATTTTGTCACGGTAATAATCGTAACAAAATTTACTTTCGTGATGGTAATAACCGTGATAATATTTACCTTTGTAATAGTAATAACCGTTACTAAATTTACCTTAATAACACTTAAAACTGTTGCAAATATATTATCTTTCGTTACTTCTGTTCACTTTTGTAAAGGTTATATCTGTTACAAAAACTATTTTTTTCAAAAAAAAAAAAATAGTTTTAATATATTTTCCATGTATATGTATTCTACAACTTTGCAATAACAAATAATTAAACCACACTCCAATATTAACAAGACCTCTTCACTTGTAGTATTAAAAAAAAATGCATCAAATACAGTAGAAACAGTCTATCCAAAAACAAGATAACGAATCCACCTTTGGAACAGAGAAATGTGTAATAAGCTTCCGAGTTTATATATAAATTCAAAATATTATTAAAAAAATTCATGGCATCTACCAACTAGAGTTTATGGTAAAGTAATGTTGGGAAAGAATAGGTGAACTGAGCATAATCTCTTAACCACAAACTGAAAGATGCACCTAATGGTTTCTACCAGCGTTTCTTGGGCAACAGATGGCTACAAAGAGACCTAGTATGGTCTACTACTCGGTATAGTCCATCTTCTTTCACATATCAGAGACTAGACTACAGATAGGCTTCTGTCCCTATAGTTGTCTTCTCATTATGCCTCTTCAACAATTCCTTCTCATGCCCTGGAATACATATACTAGCTCTGTTATCCAACAGATATAGAAAATAGAAAAGGAATTGCAAGGGAGAATATAATTTAAGCATGTTTGAAATTATATCGATTTAAGAGAAGGAAAATTTACTGCACCAAGGTTCTGGGAAATCAGGAAAATTATATGTATTACTAAGGAAATGCACAATACCAAAGACGCATTCATATTAATGTATTAACATATGCAATATTATGGTGAATCTTTAGGATACAATGACATACTGTTCTTTTCTGCATATTCATCTACACATTTTGGCAGTACTGAGTGATTGGAAGGTTCCCATGGCTGATATTTCTAGACACCTAGACACTTGACAAGTATGTCAGGTGTGCAAGAAACAAAAATAAATTAAGAAAGCATATGTTTAAATAGAGAAGACTGGATTACTCTAAGTATCTTTGTTTTCCGCAGTAGGCTACTGACTAAGGAGGTTCTTCATAAAAGGAAAGATAAAACTCATGCAATTTTTGCCTAAAGTCTACGGAATAAGATCCACACAACTGAAGAGCACATATTTCTCAAATGCAAAGAGGACAACATGGTGACCTACTATAAACTTACACCCATTCTTTCCCCCATGACTAATTGATTGAGTTTCGTATAAGCTTTTACCATATATTTCTTCACAGCACACATGTAGCAAACAAATTGGTTGCCGGCAATCCACAAGCTGCTTCTCTGGCTGTCTGTTTTGCAATATTCATGGATATTATAAAAGGTTTGACAGTTTCAATTATCACGATATCTGTAAGTAGCATATAGGGTCATGTGTATAGTAATGAAGCAGAAGTTATGAAAGCTTTGGCAGTTATGATGCTACTGGTTACATTAACCCATTCTTTAGACGCAACCCAGTGTGTACTTTCAGGTATCGACGTTATATACAAAATAGTAATATTGGGTTGCGAGTAATTTGGTTTTGTTCTCTCGAGAAAGAGTAATTTGCTTTCGCTTAGGCATTCTTAGAGGATGTGGCTGGCAAATGAGTGGTGCTTTTATCAATCTTGGGTCTTTCTACGTTGTGTGCACCCCATGCTTTATAGTCTTGGCTTTTGTACTCCACGTTGGGATAGAGGTTGCTCCATTTAATTTGACTGTTGTTATTTTTGCCGAAATGTTAATTTTGCTTAGCCTGAATAGTTCTCAAACTTTGATGGACAGGGACTATGGATAGGAATCATCTGTGCCCTTTCTCTTCAGGATGTATTGTATATATCTGATCATTGTGTTACGTGCTAATTAGGAAAAAGAAGTCATGTTCTCTTTCTTTTTAAGATTTCTTGTATCTAGTCAAGATATTTATGCATCAATTTGGGAAGTGCACTTAAACGAAGGATTGTATTGATAATTTCTGTACAATTGGAAATGCTTGCGTTTCTTAAGTTAAAGATGTAAATATATGTACATTGTACTAAAATTCCATAGATAGGTGTACAAGTAATTATTCTACTTCAACTGCTTGTGAATTTAGTGTCAAAAATATGTACAGTTTTAGATAATTATTTATCTTGGGGGTAATGTACATATTGACCTCAGTAAACTATATGGTATCCATATAATTATACGGAAGATCAATAACTCAAGGATCAAAGGAAATTAGTACTCTATCCCTAACTTGTCAATGTTTGAATACACAGCAACTATCAGAGTTATCTTTGAGAGCGGTCATAGGGAGAGTTC
Source organism: Iris pallida (assembly GCA_029216955.1). Lineage (NCBI taxonomy): Eukaryota > Viridiplantae > Streptophyta > Magnoliopsida > Asparagales > Iridaceae > Iris > Iris pallida. The sequence goes on along the minus strand of JANAVB010031019.1, from coordinate 1,062,458 downwards.
ATAGAGGATCTGATTGTAGATAGAGACTGAAACCAGTGTGCGGGGGTAGGGGCGGATGTAGCCAAGTGGATCAAGGCAATGACTATTATATGGTATCCGGATAATTATACGGAAGATCAATACCTGAAGGATCAAAGGAAACTAGTACTCTATACCTAACTTGTCAATGTTTGAATGCCTATTTCTCAAAACCCGTATTCGCAAACTGTGTTTTAATAGTGTACCTTCTCTTACCTAATATCAGTTAGGATTATGTTATCTTATATAGTGTCCTTCCTACTTAAGGGCAGTACATAAGGTAATGTATCTTTTGTGTTGTTTCCAGTAAGGGCATCCTCATCTGACTATAAATCAATTCATTTTAGTTCAGTTACAACTTGATCTCTAATAATTTGCCTGCTGTGCAACAGGCTCTGAAGGCCAGAGAGTGTCCATAACTCTGCCATTCCCGCTAAGGAAGGAGTAGATTCGATGGTAGAGATGGGTGAGAAGGAACAAGTGAAGGCGAAGAGGGGATAAGGTCGCCAGTGATGTTTCGGGAGCTAGAAACAGAGATGAAAACATCTTTAGGAAATGTCACATATTTTTCTTATTTGGTAAACATCTTTAGGAAAGTTGTGGAATACGACCAGGTTGAACCACCCTGGCCCGAGTTAGTTGATTCTGCTATTAGTAATATGTAAGGTATGCTTTCTTTTCCTTATTTGGTAAACATCTTTAGGAAAGCATGGCCTCATATGAAGGAAAGATAGTAGTTGATATTGCAAGTAATTGTTTTTTGTATAAATTCTTTATCCTTAATGCACAACAATTTTACTTTTGTTCAGCAATGGCCTTTTGCAGTAGCGGCAGTGCTACGAATAATAGCATCTTATCGTCAAAAGGTAACAAAGCTTTGAGATTGAATCCATTAAGGAAGATGAGAGAAAGTATGACTACTTATATTTGGGCATCATAGATTGTAGAGAAATATTTCAAACAGATTGAATCAATTAGAGGAGTAATCAACTGCATTTGAGGCTTAAAAGATGTCAACTTTGAAAGTAAGCGGGTATGGAAGCAAGGAACAAAGGTGAACTGAGGCCAGGCTAGTAAAGCAATCCAAATTGGAGGGTGCCTTTTATATACAACCGTAGTTAGTGTCAGGTTTGAAAATGATATGATAAGGAGTGAATGTGATATTTCCCATGCTGCCGATATGGGACTATAGTACATCCATCTCCATCTTAAACTCACGATGGTAGAAAACATGAGTTTGATAAGAGGGAAATATAAAAGAAAATGACTCAGACAACAATCAACTAACAGGTTCTTGATCGTCACACAATGTTTCTTTTTCTTCCCAATAATAATAATAAAGCACACTTTATTCTTTTTTGTAGAATCCTAAATTTGTTCTAGCAGGTTAGGCACTAACCAGAGATGAGTAGGTGACATGGTAACAAAGAAGGCTCGATGTTTCAAGGTATTCATTCTGGATACAACCCAACTTGCCCAAGTCTCTAACGCCAATTTTATGGCATCAAGACCATCAGCTTCTTCACAACTTGCGATATCTTCTGCATTCCATCTGCATTCAAAAAGAGAACTTTGAAAAAGCACATATAGCCATAATTAACACCATTTTGAAACATTTCTTTAATGTTATACTTGCAACAATTTTATTTTAGTTCCAATTCTACACCATAAGTAAGAATTAAAGACTAATATATCTGCCTTCTCCCATTCAGATGCATGCTTAAGCAACGCGTTAGGGCGTATAATCCTATGGTCAAATATGTGGTTCACTGGATCATCTGAATTTGATTCTACGATAAGTGGTGCAAAGTAAAACTCAACTAAAGCATTGTATTCCTGCATAATGAGTACATCCAGTTGTTCTGGTTTCAAGTTAATTCAATTACCATGAATTCCTTAAGAGAAAGTTCAAATTGATCCAATATTTAAGAAGGTAACTTATAGACATGTATTGTTGACCTGACATGGATAAAAGACAAATTAAAGTGGACTTTTCATTTATGAGGGGAGGAAAACTAAATTCTGCAAACACTTATGGCTTCTCGGTGGGTTAATCCCATTCATGTAAAAGGCACAATACCGAAGACACATTCATATTAATGTATTAACATATGTTAATCCCGTTCATGTAAATGCATTCACTCGGTTCAAATGACCGACTGATTTCTAATGTTATTCACCCCTGCTTGATGCTTTCATTCAACCATAAACAACTATAAAGATTACTAATATGTCAGGTGAACCTGATTAATTTTGTACAAGAAATCTCAATGATAAGTTATCCAGACAGTATAGGCTTTCTTTGGATAAAAAGGAACCTTTTCTACATTGTGTAGGCTCTCAACAAAATTTACCGTGCACATTTGGATGTAGTATCCCCTTGGCTTCTCACCTTGACAAGGGGTCAGTCGACAACCTAATGGCCTTGTAGCTAACAACTAAGCAAGTAATTAAACCATCACAAACTTGAAAACTTGCTGCCCTATTGTCATTCAGCTCCTTCTATAGCAGCTGCTATAGCATTTGCAGGGGAGGGACATCAAAAATAAGCTGGCAGCAAAATAAGCAGAAACTGCAGCAACCTAACAATCAAAAGAGAACTTTGCTAATTATCAACAACAAAGTCCAAGCAAAAGTGCCAAAAGCAAAACCTATTTACAAGGAAGCTATTTCTTATTGCAACATATGCTCCTAATCACAATATTTAGCAAGCTGCAGTATAACTGTACCCATGATCCCAAGATCAAATGTAGTATCTATAAATATGGTATACCATTTTCCCCAAACCAAAACCTATATAATCACCCAAAATTCAACATTAGACAAAAATGAGATTGAATTCAGGTAAGAAAAATACAGCAAGAGAGGTATAAGAAATGGAAAAATGATAACTTACTGGTTAAATTTACTGATACATGATACTTGTCGCGATATGAAAACATAGGCGATTAGTAATTTACTGGTTAATTGAAGAATCAAGAGGTAAGAAATAGAAAATTGATGACTTTTATATATTAATAAAAAAAGCTGATTTAATGATGGTAATTCATTCTATTGATGTAAAAGAAGAAAATAGTCCTCTTACTAATCAAGAAAGAGAGGTTAAGCTTCTTTCTAACTGTAATGATGTAATCTTCATAAGTTTCTTAAAGAACATGAATTTATTTCACAGTAGAGATCCAGGTTTAGGTGGCTTAAAGGGGGATAGCAATACTAATATTTTTCCTAGATATGCTAACATGCGAAGGAAGATTAATCATGTTTCTAATATCTTTATAGGGGTCAGCCTATTGAAGATCACAGTACTATCCTAATAAAGATATTTATCTAATATGATGGTGCTAGATATTGATTATTCTTCCATTGAAAGGCTTCATTCTATAGAAATCCTCAAAGTTGGGTAAGTACTACAAGTAAAAGTAAAACTCAAATTTTAAGGCTATTCAGAAGATTGATGTAGCTCTGATAAAATTAACTAGCAGAATGCAACACAAGTCCATAGCATAAAATTAACTACCCAGCTATTCTAAATATATTAATAATGCCATTCAACCTACACCAATTTTTTACAACAGAAGTCCATATGCAAAATAAGAAGAAAACATCATGATAAATGAAAGCTAAATATAATGATAGAAAAATGTTTACTCTTCAATACAAAGTAAAACATCCTGATAAGTGAAAGCTAAATATTATTCAGTCTTTAATATCAGTCTTTAGAGAGGAGGAAGAAATGAGGGATCCAAATAGAGGAAGGTGTTGGTGGCAGAGGTCTGGCTCCGGATAGCTGATATTGAAAGGGGAGCGGGAGTGGAAGCGGGAATGAGGAGAGAGAGAGGATTGGTAACACTTTCTAATGGTGAAATACAAATCTGCTATTTGGCACCCGCGGGTGCACAGCCGGTGCACCCGCGGGGCCGAGAACGCCTCCGCCGCTGCGACAAGGGGAGGATGGCAGAGCAGTAGAGGGAGGGGGGACTCGGCGGAGGAGGAGGGGACAGCGATGACGACACCGACGTCGAGGACGGCGGAGCAGCATGAGGGAACAAAGGGGTCGTCGTTGTTGTAGTCGGAAGGGTAGGCGGCGGCAGTGGGGCAAGGTTGGTGGGAAAGGCGGCAGCAGAACAGTAGGGGCGGTGGTCGCGGCAGCGGAGGCGTTCTCGGCCCTGCGGGTGCACCGGCTGTGCACCCGCGGGTGCCAAATAGTATTTTCGGGTTAAATATAGGGGGAAGATGTAAAATTAGAGAAGGAAAAGTGAAATTTTTATATCACTTTTTTATTTATGTCACGGTTATTATGGTCACCATAAATAAATTAAATATAAAATATCAAAACATTATTTTTGTGATGATTATTTAACTATTGTAACGGTAACTACTGTTACATTTTTATAACGGTAATTACCGTTACAAATTGAAAAAAAACAAGGGTTACAAATTGTCTATTTTGGTGTATATATATATATTTTTTATATTATATTATATTATATTATATTATATTATATATATATATATATATATATATATATATATATTTAATATATATATATATATAAATATATATATATATATATATATATATATATATATATATATATATGATAGAAAGAAAAATGGCTCTGCTCTTCTTTCCCGTGAGCTCTCCCTTTCGGGAGCTCTCTTCCCGCCGCTAGCCGGCGCTCGGAGGCCCTCCCCCCTTCTTCCCCTCTCCTCGCCCCCTCATGGATCCCTCCCCCCCTTCGTTCCACCCTCCCCGCCAGTGTTCGTCGAACCACCCCTGGCCAGGCGAATGCCTCGTCTTGGTCTGCCCTCCCCCTCCTCATCATCCCCCTCTTGCCCGGTCCCTCCTCTTCCTCAGCCTTTTCCCACCTTTCTCCCCCACCCGCCCCATCCCGGTTGCTCCGCCTCGCCGTCAGCCCTTCTCGGGTACTCTGACCTCTCTATCCCTCCGGCCCACCAGCTCCAGCTTCTCCATTTTCTTTGTTCAGCTTCATCCCCCGCGCCCCCAGCGCATCGTTTCCCCTCCTCCGAGCTCTGTCCCCGTTGGGTACCATGCTTCTCTTTTCTGGGTCAGGAGTTCCCCGGCGGTCGATCCTCGATTGGCGCCCGCTTCCTCCTTTTAAATTTCAAATAGGGCTTTGATCTCCTCGGATTGGGAGCCCTCATACGGTGCAGGCCTCGGGTCTCCCAACATCTGGCCCCTCGTGATTGCTGCTAGCAGCTCCCCTCACGAGGTGGCTCCACCTCTTCATCCCATTCCCTCGCGTAATGTCGCTATTTCTGCCGACCCCTTTGGTGTGTCCCACCGTGTTAGTTCTGCTTTTTATGCAGCCTCCCTTTTCGTTCAAATTTTTACGCTGGCCCTCCCCCTCTTGACCAGCGTAACCTCGGGCCCACCCGTGGATACCCTGCGTATTTCTATTCGTACGCGGACGGAGGCTCCTCCGCCCCTGAGTTTTACGCAGGTCCCCCTCTCGAATTGCCTCCTACGCCTTACGCGCTTCCTTCCTCTATGTATTCTTCGCTGCTCCCTCCTCTCGTAAACCAGGCCACCACCACTTCCTGCATCCCCGCAGCTCCACCCCTTAGCCACCCCGCCTCCGGCTCCTCGGCGCCCGGCTCGGCCCTCGAGTCTTCTGGTCAGGATCCTCCCGACCCCCTCGTCCCTCCGGCCATTCTCTCCTTGACCCCGGCGGCCTTGCTCGTTCATGGCGTAGACAGTGCAGTGTCCTTAGTCGTTGGGGATTTGGTTGTGCCTACCCTTCCTCTCCCAGCGGAGGATGGTATGCTGACGACCCCTCCCCCCGCTTACGGGGCGGTCTCCGTCCCGTCCCTGGCCATCTCCGCGGCTGTTCCGTCCCCCGCTCCTTTCCAGGCAGGTTGCCCTCGGCAATCACTGTCGTCCCCAACCCTCGCCCCGAGCAGATTCCTTCTCTGATTGCTCCCTCGCTCGTTGGCGGAGTGACTCAGGTTCCTTCCTCGTCCGGTGCCGCATCGGAGTCCTACGCCGCCAAACTTCGCCCGGATTTAGCTATTGCGAAGGGACTCCTTTTTTCTGACGTTAATCTTCCGAATATTTCGTACTCCCAGGACTCCCCTTTACCATTCATCCCTTTCACCGACTTGGAATTGACCTCTCTATCATCCTCTTTCCCCCACACTTTTATCCTCAAATTTTCGTCGGGCTGTCCCAAACTCTCTAGGGTGTAGGAGACGATAGCCAGCTGGAAACTTTCTACGGATTATCGAGTGGCCCCCCTCGATCCCAAACATATCCTCCTCCACCTATCCTCCGACCGCGACCATAGGTGTCACGCCCCGATTCGGTAGAATCGATAGTCGTCCCCCGGGGCGTGATGCCGTGCAAGCCTAAGTTGCGCTTGTACAAGGCGGTTCATAGGTTATCCGAAACAACAGCATATGTAAGAGTACGCAAAAAAATTGAACCCATTCATTTAGAAAAAGAAACTTGCATTTTCATTGATAATAAGTAGGTTACAGACTCGATTACAAAAGAGGCCTCGCGGGCTTACAACCGACATCGATGAGATAGTCATTCCATACATTTACATCACTTTTTACAAACATCAAACGACTCTCTAAGACCTGGAATCGGCGAGAGTTTGTGACTCATGATGCGGTTGGGTTGGAGTCTTCAAATTGTCGCAACTGTTAGCCTTCGCACCAGCAAGACTTCAAAAGAAAGGAGCGTCGCCTTCAGTTCCTTGACACGCTATCTTGGTCCCGAGTACCTGTTGAGAGCGAGGGTCAGCACTTTACACTTTGTGCTGGTGCGTGGCAATTTAAATCCCGTGCTCTCATTTGTTGAAGAATTAAAGTGAGCGTGCATGCCAATATTTAATGAAGTTGCTAGCCATCCTACTCAATTCAAACTTATATTTAAAGGCATAACCGTATAATGACGATAGATCTTATCCCCGGCAGAGCGTGCCATCGTAGCGTAAACTTACCATGTTCTCCCCTGTCATGTTGATAATAATAATACGTAATTGAGTGCGTTCGTGAAGGTCACAGGCACAATAAGCCATCCTGGACATATAGCTTGGTAGACAGAGGTCCTTCAGCGCGGGTAGCGAGCCTCGTTGAAAGCCACTGCCTACCATGGCATGTATCCGGCATAGCTATCCATGTTTCTTCCTAGGCCGGAACGGTCCCGTGGCCTCGGGATACCGTCCGAAGAAACAATCGCCCTTGTCGACAAGTTGTCCATGACCGTACTAAGTTAATTTGTTATTTCAAGGCACATCTTATAGTATCGTTGCGACATTCATTTAATCGATTCATCCTTCCTTAGCACGGTTCTATATGATTTGATAATTGCAAGCACGATAATATTTTTATGACAAGCATCTGTATAGTTCGTGTTCGTGGGACGTCGTGTGACCGTTCATCAGAAAATCATTCATGTCGTTGTATTACATCTAGCATAGCACATGTCTAGTATTGATAATGTATTAGAGAAGAGGGTCGAGGGAAGAAGGGTCAGCCACTTACCTTAGTATTTACTTGAGGCGAGAAACTGGTTGGCCGCGCTAGACGTTGCCTACGCGATCACCTGAAATCGCACAAACAACCGATTAGAACACTATATTATTCAAGGAAATTTTGATACGAATGCGAAGTTCAAAACGTAAGCCATGAAACAATCGAAAACATTCACGAAAACGCACTCAGAAAACAAAGCCAAAACCAACGCAAGCGGCGTGAAAAGCAGAGCAACGGAAGGTCTCTCCCGACTCAGCCGCAGAGTCAATCCTTGAGGCGCAGCCCACTAAATATGGGACTTGGTTCCGAAAAAGCCATTCCATAACGGAGAATGGACCTTAATTCAACCGTTCCCGTTCGATCGATTCGATCGATCCCGACCTATCGGTCCCGACCGAGTCGATAGCGACAGTGTTCCTTTCTCGCGCACCCCGTGGACGAACAACGGGGCACGATGTAGTGACGGGGCACTACACCGTAACCAACTAAGAAAAGTTTCATCCTCGAAACTTAAGAACAGAACCTACCTCTATGAAAACAATGAAGGAAACCTTTTCTTCATCTCTGACTCGAGTTCCCATGTCGACTCTTCTGCCGGATGGTTCCTCCAGAGTACGCGAACGAGAGGGATCGCCCGATTTTGCAGCAGCTTATCCTTACGTTCTAAGATTTGAACTGGTTCTTCAACGTAGGATAAGTCAGAATTTAGCTCCAGCTGGCCAAACTCCACCATGTGCCTAGGGTCATGTACGTACTTTCGCAGCTGGAAGACGTGGAAGACATTGTGCACATCTTCAAGCGCCTATGGTAGGGCAGTTTTATAGGCCACTGGGGCGACTCGCTCGAGTATTTCGAACGGCCCAACAAATCTCGGACTCAGCTTTCCCTTCGCGCCGAATCGAGTAACTCCTCGCATAGGCGATACCTTCAGGAACACGTGATCGCCCACCTGGAACTCAAGCGGTCTTCGATGGGTGTCGGCGTAGCTCTTTTGTCGACTCTGTGCAATCTTCGATCTTTCTCGAATTAGCTTAACCTTTTCCACAGTCTGTTCCACCAGCTCCGGGCCGAGTATCTGTCGTTCCCCGACTTCATCCCAGCAAATGGGCGATCTGTACTTTCGACCGTACAAAGCTTCATACGGCGCCATTTGGATGCTGGATTGGTAGCTATTGTTGTATGCAAATTATGCCCACGGTAGATGGATGTCCCAGCTTGATTTGAAGTCAATTGTGCAGAGTCGTAGCATGTCTTCGAGAATCTGATTAACGTACTCCGTTTGGCCGTCGGTCTGAGGATGGTAAGCTGAGCTGAACTGCAACTTGGAACCCAGCGCCGACTGAAGGCTACTTCAGAATTGCGACATGAATCATGAATCCCGATCAGAGACGATCGATACTGGAACTCCGTGCAGCCGTACTATCTCGTCAAGATAAATTTGTGCCAGGCGATCAACGCTCCAAGTAACTTTGATGGCGATAAAGTGCGCTGACTTGGTTAATCAATCGACGATGACCTAGATGGCGTCGTTCCCCCGTGGTATCTTCGGCAGGCCAACAATAAAATCCATAGTGACGTGATCCCACTTCCACTCGGGAATAGCGAGGTTCTGCATCTCTCCGCCCGGTCGCTGATACGCAGCTTTCACCTGCTGACAGGCCATGCATTGCGATACGAAGAGCGCCACATCTCTCCTCATCCCATGCCACCAGAAGGTCGTGCGGAGGTCCTTATATATCTTGGTTCTGCCTGGATGCAAGGTATATTTTGCATAATTCACCTCCGACATTATCTTCTTTTGTAGTTCTGAATCATCCGGAACACATAGTCAGCCATTCATTCTCAGCACGCCGGTCTTATCTTCTGCAAAGTCGGTCGTACTACCTGTCGATATTCGCTCTCGTATTTTTTCAGGTACGGATCATCCTTCTGAGCGGCCATGATCTTTTCCAGCAAACTCGGCTCTAACTGTAGCTGTGCCAACCGTATATCCCTGAATCGAACCCGGAGATCGATGCACATTTCTTCTAAATCTTGTAGTAGTCTACGGTTGATGGATAGCACGGCAAGATATTTTCGACTCAGAGCGTCCGCTACAACATTTTCCTTGCCCGTAGTGTAGTCGATCGTCAAGTCATAGTCTTTGATCAGTTCGAGCCAGCGCCTCTGTCGCAAGTTCAATTCCTTTTGGGTGAAGACATACTTGAGGCTCTTGTGGTCGGTATAGATTGCGCACGCCACGCCATATAGATAGTGACGCCACAATTTCAACGCGAACACAATCGCCGCTAACTCCAAGTCGTGCGTAGGATAGTTCTTCTCGTGCGGCTTTAACTGTCTGGAGGCGAAGGATATCACCTTGTTTCGCTACATGAGCACACATCCCAAGCCCTGGCCTGACGCATCGCTGAATATCTGAAAACCCTCTGGCCCATTCGAAAGTGCGAGTATAGGTGCTAAAATTAGTCGTTGTTTTAGCTCCTGGAATGAAGCTTCACAGTCATCCGACCACTCATACACGACTCCCTTTTGAGTGAGGCGAGTCAGTGGCGATGCAATCTTCGCGAAGTCTTTCACGAAGCGTCGATAGTATCCCGCCAAACCAAGAAAGCTTCGAATCTCACTAGCAGACGCATGTCGCTTCCAATCAGCAACAGCTTACACTTTCTTCGGATCGACTGCAATGCCTTCGGACGAAATGACGTGACCAAGAAAGGATACGCTGTTGAGCCAAAATTCGCACGTACTCTGCTTCGCGTACAACTCATGTTCTCGAAGTGTCTGGAGCACGGCCCGTAGATATTCTGCATGCTGTGCCCTGTCCTTCGAGTAGACGAGAATATCATCAATAAAGACTATCACAAATTTATCAAGGAAGGGTCGAAATACCCGATTTATCAGATCCATGAAGGCGGCAGAAGCGTTCGTCAGGCCGAATGCAGGAACTCGTAGTGGCCATATCGAGTGTGAAAGGCAGACTTTTGCACGTCGTCTGACTTGATCTTGAGTTGATGATAGCCTGAGCGGAGATCAATCTTCGAAAATATCGAGGCGCCCTGCAGTTGATCGAATAGGTCGTCTATGCGAGGCAATGGGTACTTGTTCTGGATGGTGGCCTTGTTCAGCTCTCGGTAATCGACGCACAGACGCATGGACCCGTCCTTCTTCTTCACGAACAATACGAGCGCTCTCCACGGTGAAACACTAGGCCGAATAAACCCTTTATCGAGTAACTCTTGTAGCTGGACCTTGAGTTCCTTCAGCTCAGTGGGAGCCATTCTGTACGGGGCCTTGGAAATCGGTCGAGTATCGAAAAATGTATCGATGCTGAACTCGATTTCTCGATCAGGGGGCAAGTCGGTTAGCTCGTCCGGGAACACATCGGAGAATTCTGCCACAACGTCGGTCTGACCCGTGTTTGCACCATCATATCGCATGTCTCGGACGGACGCCAAATAGCCTTCGCACCCAGAATGCAGCATCCTCCAAGCAGAAATTGCCGAAATCAGCATGCAGGTCGACGACTCCTCACCACACGAAAAGCAAAATTCAGGCACCCCTGAAATACGGAAGGTGACCGTCTTTCTGGTGCAGTCTATGGTTGCGTTGCACGGCCCGAGCCAATCCATTCCCAGAATGATATCGAAGTCCTTCATGTCTAGGACTATCACGTCAAGACCGATCTTTTGACCGTCGATACAGATAATCCCGTCGGCGCAAGCTAAATTAGTGAGTATTGGTGTGCCCGAAGGTGTGCTTACGCTAAGATCGAGATCTAATGATATTATCGAAAATTTGTGCTCGGCGGTAAAGTCCGTCGATATAAAACTTTGCGAAGCACCTGAATCAAATGGTACACGAGCAGGCACATTATTGAAACTAAGTATACCTGTCACGACTGTATCTGACGCAAGCACTTCAACTCGAGTTATGGCGTAGACGCGTTCCTGGGCATTGGGGCGACGGTCTTGGCCATTTTATGGTACGGGTTGAGGTGCTCGAGGCGTCGGAACTTGATTCCCCGGACGGTGCTGTGGATGCTGAGGCGCGTCCAAGTTGTTTCTTCTACGCTTCGGGCACTCTCCATGAAAGTAACCCCTTTTTCCGCAAAATGAAACATCCGCCATTTTGAACTTCACAGTCGACGGCGAGATGTCCGTTCCGGTTGAATTTTGTGCAGTGAGGTCCCTGGTTCCGCACCTGTTGTCTGCCCTGGTGCCCGTTGTTCGGACGCTTGGTCATGTTGTTTCCTTCCGTGTGGCTTGGGCGTTTGTGATTGTAGGTATGCACAGCGTCGACAGCACCTGGAGGATATTGGCGTTCAAGGCGGAAGGCGTGGTTGAGAGACTCCCCCATCGTTTTGTATAGTGGAACGGACACATGGCCGTAAATGGATGGTCGTAGACCCACTTCAAACCGTCGAGCACGACTCGCCAGGGAGGGCAAGAATTCTCTAGCAAACTTGGCTAACTTGTTAAACTCTGCCGCGTACTGCCGCACCGTCATGTTCCCTTGCCTTAGCTGCATGAATTCATTTTCCTTCTCTTGTCGAACAGCTTCGGCGAGGTACTCGATCTCGAATGCCTCGCGAAAGGTGGCCCAAGAAATTGTCGCTGTCTCGTCGTCGCGTCTGATCGCTCGCTTTTGCACGGCCCACCAGTCGTGCACGTTTGACCGGAGTAGAAGTTGAGCGCATGAGACTTTCTTGGGCTCTTCAACGCCCAACAGCTCGAACTTGTCTTCCAGTTCCTCTAACCAGTCGATCGCCAAGGAGGGATCTTCCGTGCCATTGAAAGAAGTACGTGTCACCCCCTGTTTTCAAAAACAGGGATATTTTTATCATTTTACATTTTTGAATATTTTTAAAATTTATTTTATTATTTATGATATTATTTTGGGGTTAAAATTTATTTTATTATTTATGATATTGTTTTGGGGTTATTTGAGTCGGGTTCGAATTTCAACTCAATCGGACTTGAAACGGGGACCCGGGGGGTAGTTTGACTCTAGTGGGACCCACACACTAGTTAGGCATGGCCCATATGATATTAATTTTAGTCCACATGATATTAATTTTAGTTAGTAGTCAGACTAATTATTTATGGATAGGTTTAGATTAATTAGATACTTAAAACTAGACTAAATTGACCTCAACCTTTAACCCATTCCTAATTTAAATCAAATGGACTAGTAGAGGGCATTTTGGACATTCAAATAGGGGACACCTCACCATTTTTGGACAGCCACCTATGGGGAGGATAAGGAGTGAGTCACTCCTTCATTCATTTGTTTTTATCCATTTTCTCTCTCATGTTCTTTCCCAAATTAATTTAGAGATGAACCTCCATTGATTTTATCTCCAAATCAACCCCTTCTTCTACCAAATCTTTTTTATTTCTCCTCTACTCCATGTTTAGAGGGTGCTAGCCAAGTTTGGGAGGATTCGAAGCTCGTTCGTGTCCTTTTAGAATCTCTACGTGTCGGTATCGTGTCGGAAGGATTTTTCTTTGAATCTCTCTTCCGGAAGGTATAATCTCTCGTCTAATCCATCCCTACATGCATATAGGAATATTTTGAACCCATAGGAATGACCCCATGGTTGTATATCTACATTTGGAGGTCATAGGAGTGTCCTTTGTGTTGTGGTTGTGTCCATGTAGGAAAACCCTAAATTTGGACACACTATGTGTTGTTGTTATGTATGAATGAATTATTACATGTTTAATCTCATATTTTTGTATTGAAGATGTCTTCTATAGTGTCTCATATATATATATATATATATATATATATATATATATATATATATATATATATATATTAATGTAGAGAGTGAGTTCTTGATATATTATGTTATATACTTGTGTTTCTTTTGTCTCAAACTACCTAAATTCGTCATAATATTTATCCACGTTTTTAGTAGCAATAGCAACTTAGAAATGTCATAACTTTTAGCTTAAAACTCTGATTTATCTTCCATTTTTTTAAAAGAACCGTATCGAAGTTAGATTTCCAAATATATATTTTAATAAGCCAAATTCTTTCTGTAACTTTCTGTAGAATTATTTGAGTGTCAGCTGTACGAAAGACGAACGCGTTTCGGTATTTTCGCGATTCCGGGAGCTTCCGGACACGAAAATGCGATCCATTTAAAGTTTTGGAAAGCTAACATGAAGTACTACAACATACTTTAATCCTAGTATTTAGTGAATGCCCAATTGGTATAGTATTGGTTTTAAGTAGAAGAGTGACTATACGATATATGCATTTTGTGTAACCTATGAGCCTATGTAGTATGGATATTAAATGAATATAGAGTATGTAATGCATGATATGTTAGATAAATGAAATAATATATATATGATATATATCCTCTTTACATTAATATAATATATGTAAGCAATGCATAAATGCATGAATGAAAGAATGATATACAATGCATGCATGAAAGTATATAATGAATGCTAGATATAAATGCAAGGTATATATGAAATGATAGATATGAAAGCATAATGTATAAATATTGTAAATGTAATATCAGATTTCATATGTAGACATAGAACCAATGCATAGCTGATATTTAGATTGAATGTTCGTTCATTTTAGGTTGTTCGAACACTGAACTGTCCATGTAAGCATATATACCTTTCTTTTTCTATTGCCAAGCCAATTTCAATTTTCAATATAGTGGAATGTCTATGAATGTAATGTTAACCTTCAACCCCTTAATTCGAAATGTTAGTTAATTTCAGTATTAGACAATGTATGAGCTGTATGCATATGAGATGTTGGCTTAATGGCAGATTTCAGATAACATGGTTTATTTTATGTGGTTAGTTACACCAGTTTATAGGATAGCTCACTTTAGTTTATATGTAAATGTGGAACTAAACTGAGAATAAACTTCACCCTTTGCACAAGGATACCCCACTCTATATCAACCACCATGCCATGTAACCCTTCTCTAAATGATTACTATAATATATATAGATTTATGTAAAGTATAGATGCATGTTAGTTATAACTTAAATAGTCTCTACTCTAATGTATATAGATGTATACTTGTAGCCATGCATGTTAAGTATAATACATGTGTAATGTAGATGGGTTAGCTTTGTGTCATGTGTAGTCTAAACTCATAACTAGTGTTGATTTCTCTTTTTATGTACACCTCCATGTTCACACACATACACATAGCTTTACATGTTAGTTCTTTTCTCTTATATATATATATATATATATATATATATATATATATATATATATATATATATATATATATTTATATATATTTATATATATATATATATATAATGTTGAATATACATGAATGTGATGTATCTCATATGTGACTTGTGTTGGCTTGTATAGCCTTGGATTTGTATGGTGTGTACTAGCTAGGGTAGACTGGTTAGGACTAGTGAGACTTCATTGAGTCTAGGTTGACCCAGTTGACCTAGCTTTGACTAGATAGTTGACTAGAGTTGACCAAGTGTTGACTTTAGCCTAGTTTGACCTAGACAACATGTAGATGCAATGTAGCAGTCTATTTCCTTATTTTAGACATGTTGTAACTTGTGTTGCTCTGATTAGGAGACAGACACCTCTCCTCAGGCAGTACACCCTCTTCGAACATTCAGTTATCAGGCGAGTACATTCTCTGACCATTTCATACTTGTCTGTATTTACATTCTTGCTCTAGATTACTGTACTTGATGCTAACACGATTGTTATCATGGATTGGTACTATATGGATCTTCTTTTGAGATGTTATCCCCTTGTATTCACAAGATACGTATTGTGATGTGCGTTTCACTTACATATTGTATTTATTGAATACCTATATCCTTGTATACTCATTGTGCATATTGTACTCTCATTATCACATGAGTCCCAGGGATAGACCATTGTACACTATTGTATAACATTATACAACTATTGTATAACATTGTACATCTATTGTATAATATTGTACATATATTGTATAATATTGTACAATATTGTATAAGATAACGTAACTGGAGTGGATCCTTGTGTATTGATTGGGAAGGGGGAGTAGAATTGGTTATGTAATCAAATCCTATTGTACAATATTGTATAACTATTGTATATGTCTATTGTACACTCACGTACAATGGAGTTACCATTGCATTGTTCTAGACCGTTTATATAACCATATTGTGCTCTAAATCACATGTTGCTTACAGTTCTTACTTATCATATATAGATATTTTCTATTATCAAATCTCTGCTGTTTTTCATATACATTCTCTTTCAGCGTTTCCTGTACCTTACTCTATTGCATGCTTTATATTTTCTAACTTGATATGAACTGCGTGAGATATTTTATGCTCGCTCCTGTCCAGGCTGGACCTGTTGATAAATTTTACAGATAGCCTGGAGATTGCCTGCTAGCCTAGAGGAGACACAGTAGAGGTTGCATAGTTAGCTGGGGTTTTGCTTATAGCTTATTTTTAGTTGTCTTGAGTTGTATTTATGGATTACTGTATTTAAGATTTGAGATGTTTTCTGGGTTGTATATCTTAGACACTTAGACTTCTATCTGATGTATCTCTTTGTGGATTTCATATTTTATCTATTTTTCATTATGCTCTACCTTAGATGTGATTGAGTTTACATTCTGCTATGTTACCCCCATTCGGGGAGTATAAACTGCTTAGCATTATATTGTTAGATGTTGTGACCTAGGACAGCGTTCTACCGCCGATACTGCGGCGTAGGCTGGACGTACCCACTTCTCCTGCCCTTACTCTAGGGTGCGGGTCGTGACACATTTTTAGTGGTGGCCCATGCAGGTCGAGTTTGTGTAGTGGTATTCGAACTAGAGTATCACTACAGCCTGCAGTAGGATTAGGATATATTTTTGAAGGTACTCAATCACAGTTAGGATCCCTTGAGAGATTCCTGGGACGACCCGTGAGAATCTTATTTTAACTTCGATTTGAAAACTCTTTTTTTTTCCTTGATTTGATTTATCTTTACTTTCGGTTGTTGAACTTGATTTTGATGGATTATTGTTGAATTCGAGTTTGTATTTATATGACTTGATAGATTTTTGTTCATTTTTTGAATCTTGATGTTCGTTGATAAACTTGTTTTTTGGGTATTCATTGTTGATTTAATTTAATTTTTGTCAAGATAAAATTATATGGGCTAGGTCATCTATGTTATGGAATCTAGTCTTCTACAGTCATATTAGCCAGCATGGTGAGGACATATAGCCTGACTTGGATATATTTCTCGGGTGTAGAAATTTAAGATTTTTGCAGCCAAGCTAACGGCATCACGAAAATGTTAAATACCATGATTCTAGAGGTATGTGCCTAAGTCGAGGACTCTGTGATTATCGTAGCCTTGCTTACTAGTATGACGAGGATTTAGAGTACCATAATTTTAGATAGACGCATATGATTATCAGATTGTACCTTAAATATTTTTGAACATGTTTCCTCTACTTTTGTTTCAGTCCTTCAAAAAAAATTATTATTGTTTATTTTGCTTCTCATTATTTAACTTAGGAGTAGCTTTAGCTGCTTTTATAAACCTTGTGTAACTTCTTGCTATGAGTTTTTCATAATACAATGAATCGATGATTTTTGCTAGACCTTATCTTGGATTTGATATTTTAGCTCTGGGTTTCAAAATGGTTCCTTCCTTAAATAGATAAGCAGAACAGATTTTATCGTTATTTCTTTCTTGCTATTATTATTGTATTAAATAATAATAATAATAAAAAAACTGTTTTTATTTCATCAATCACCTAATTTGCAATATTGGTAGAAATCTGAATGTTGGTCTTGATATGGAATTTGATTTTTATATTGGGACATGAGAATATATGAATATATATATAGCAGACACTTGCCTGATACGTATGCATGCTACACTTTGAATTCCAACCTATCGAAATACATATTAATATGTTGTTGATGTTTAAATTTTTAAAACCCCAATATTTCTGATACAGTACAGTAACAGAGACTGGTTCTCTGCATTTCCAGTTAAAATTTGTAATTAAAATATAAATTTCATGTTATTAGTAAATTTCATGTTATTAGTTATGTTTACATCACTGCACATGTATGTTATACATAGGGTTTCAATTCAAAAAAAATTGGTTGAGTTATGTGTTTGAATTTGTCAAATCTAAGACTGTGTGCATATTACCCTTAATACTGGATTCCAAATGTTTATTTAAATTTGCTATTTTATTTTTTTAAAATATAATATTTTGGAGCTATGTACATTGTTGTATGTAGGGATATGATGTTAGATTTATACTCTTGCATGTTAGATTGTGATAAACATTGGGTTGGTTAATATTACACTGGTTTAAATGTTAGCTTATTTCAGATTCTTGTATGTAAATGCTGAACTAAAACTGGGTCTAATCTTTCATTACTAAAGCTATAACCCTGTATAGTGACACCCACACTCTAACATAGTATACACTGCCATGTAACCTAACCCTTTCTCTCTATGTTACGTTCATATATCTATATAGATATATATAGAGTTTATGCATACATGTTATAAGGTATATAGATACATAACTAAATCTCTACCTATTTATATATACATATATACATGGTTAGCCATGCATGTTATGAGCAAATGAGTTTTGTATTGTAGATTGTTTAACCAATATGCCATGACTAATGTAACCTGATAGTTATTATTTGAAACCCCAAATCCCCCTATGCACTTTTATGTATATTTCACATACACACACGCCTATTATCTAACCATATGAACATGTCCACATACACCCATACACACACGAACTACATAACTTGTACATAATGCTAGCTTTTCCCTCTCTAACGCTATATATATAAATATATTGTAATTGGATTTCCAAGCAATTGGCTTTCATTCTTTAACTTTTGATTTTGATTTTCTTGAATAGTACCCCTTATTAGATAAATGGTAGTTAACTTTATTTTATTTTGATAAGTACCAATTTTTATATAGGATGGTAGACTGCCTTACAGTCTTGATGATTGTTATTTCTGTATCTTTTCTAGTTTAGCACCCTAGATTGCTTGTGTGTTTTGATACCCTATGACCGTTTGGTTTAGCATGACTAGTATACCTAGATGAGACTTTCACTACCACCGTATGCCATGACCCTGTATGTCATCCTTTTAAATCGTATGATTGTTTAAGTTCTGGGACTTTGATTGTGGGGGGGTTTGACCTAGAAGGAGTATGAACATTTTAATTTCGTGGACAAAATTTTTCTAAGGTGGGTAGACTTGTAACACCAGTTTTCTAAAATGAGGGTAATTTTGAAATTTTGTAATTTTAATCATTTATTGATTTGATATTTAAATCATGATAAGATTTTTGTAATTTTTAAATTATTTTAAAACTATTTAAAATTATGACTTTTGATTTTGATGTTTTGCTAGTGAAACCCTAGAGACTGTTTGACCTAGAGCCTAACCATATGATTAGGATATTTTAATGTCATTTTTGGCCTAAGAATATTTTGCATTTGACCTCTTTGAATTATTTTGATATTTATTGCGTTGATGATTGTTGATTTTGACCTTTGATTGGTGTGATTTTGTGATGATTTTGTGTCCGTATCGGACACGTATCAGTTTTTACTTACAAATGTTTGATATGCCTCAAAGAGATTTTTTTTATTGCTGATTTTTTTGAAAAGTATTTGAATGAGATTGTTTTTTGCATGTGTTTCCAGTGATTGCTTTGTTTTAATTTCGAGGACGAAATTTTTTTAATGTGGATAGATTTGTCACCCCCTGTTTTCAAAAAATAGGGATATTTTTGTCATTTTATATTTTTGAATATTTTTAAAATTTATTTTATTATTTATGATATTATTTTGGGGTTGAAATTTATTTTATTATTTATGATATTGTTTTGGGGTTATTTGAGTCGGGTTCGAATTTCAACTCAATCGGACTTGAAACGGGGACCCGGGAGGGTAGTTTGACTCTAGTGGGACCCACACACTAGTTAGGCATGGCCCACATAATATTAATTTTAGTCCACATGATATTAATTTTAGTTAGTAGTTAGACTAATTATTTATGGATATGTTTAGTTTAATTAAAGACTTAAAACTAGACTAAATTGACCTCAACCTTTAACCCATTCCTAATTTAAATCAAATAGACTAGTGGAGGGCATTTTGGACATTCAAATAGGGGACACCGCACCATTTTTGGACAGCCAACTATGGGGGGGATAAGGAGTGAGTCACTCCTTCATTCATTTGTTTTCATCCACTTTCTCTCTCTTGTTCTTCCCCAAATTAATTTAGAGATGAACCTCCATTGATTTCATCTCCAAATCAACCCCTTCTTCCACCAAATATTCTTTATTTCTCCTCTACTCCATGTTTAGAGGGTGCTAGCCAAGTTTGGGAGGATTCGGAGCTCGTTCGTGTCCTTTTAGAATCTCAACGTGTCGGTGTCGTGTCGGAAGGATTTTCCTTTGAATCTCTCTTCCGGAAGGTATAATCTCTCGTCTAATCCATCCCTACATGCATATAGGAATATTTTGAACCCATAGGAATGATCCCATGGTTGTATCTCCATTTGTGTCCATTTCGTGTCCATTTTGAGGTCATAGGAGTGTCCTTTGTGTGGTGGTTGTGTCCATGTGGGAAAACCCCAAATTTGGACACACTATGTGTTTTTGTTATGTATGAATGAATTATTACATGTTTAATCTCATATTTTTGTATTGGAGATGTGTTCTATAGTGTCTCATATATATATATATATATATATATATATTAATGTAGAGAGTGAGTTCTTGATATATTATGTTATATACTTGTGTTTCTTTTGTCTCAAAATACCTAAATTCGTCATAATATTTATCCACGTTTTTAGTAGCAATAGCAACTTAGTAATGTCATAACTTTTAGCTTAAAACTCTGATTTATCTCCCATTTTTTTAAAAAGAACCGTATCGAAGTTAGATTTCCAAATATATATTTTAATAAGCCAAATTCTTTCTGTAACTTTCTGTAGAATTATTTGAGTGTCAGCTGTATGAAAGACGAACGCGTTTCGGTATTTTTGCGATTCCGAGAGCTTCCGGACACAAAAATGCGATCTGTTTAAAGTTTCGGAAAGCTAACACGAAGTACTACAACATACTTTAATCCTAGAATTTAGTGAATGCCCAATTGGTACAGTATTGGTTTAAAGTAGAAGAGTGACTGTACGATATATGTATTTTGTGTAACCTATGAGCCTATGTAGTATGGATATTAAATGAATATAGAGTATGTAATGCATGATATGTTAGATAAATGAAATGATATACATGATATATATCCTCTTTACATTATTGTAATATATGTAAGCAATGCATAAATGCATGAATGAAAGAATGATATACAATGCATGCATGAAAGTATATAATGAATGCTAGATATAAATGCAAGGTATATATGTAATGATAGATATGAAAGCATAATGTATAAATATTGTAAATTTAATATCAGATTTCATATGTAGACATAGAACCAATGCATAGCTGATATTTAGATTGAATGTTAGTTCATTTTAGGTTGTTCGAACACTGAACTGTCCATGTAAGCATATATACCTTCCTTTTTCTATTGCCAAGCCAATTTCAATTTTCAATATAGTAGAATGTCTGTGAATGTAATGTTAACCTTCAACCCCTTAATTCGAAATGTTAGTTAATTTCAGTATTAGACAATGCATGAGCTGTATGCATATGGGATGTTGGCTTAATGGCAGATTTCAGATAACATGGTTCATTTTATGTGGTTAGTTACACCAGTTTATGGGATAGCTCACTTTAGTTTATATGTAAATGTGGAACTAAACTGAGAATAAACTTCACCCTTTGCACAAGGACACCCCACTCTATATCAACCACCATGTCGTGTAACCCTTCTCTAAATAATTGCTATAATATATAGATTTATGTAAAGTATAGATGCATGTTAGTTATAACTTAAATAGTCTCTACTCTAATGTATATAGATGTATACTTGTAGCCATGCATGTTAAGTATAATACATGTATAATGTAGATGGGTTAGCTTTGTGCCATGTGTAGTGTAAACTCATAACTAGTGTTGATTTCTCTTTTCATGTACACCTCCATGTTCACACACACACACATAGCTTTACATGTTAGTTCTTTTCTATATATATATATATATATATATTTTATATATATATATATATATATATATATATATATATATATATATATATATATATATATATAAAATAATAATATATATATATATACATATATATATATATATATATATATATATATATATATATATACATATATATATATATAATGTTGAATATGCATGAATGTGATGTATCTTGATATGTGACTTGTGTTGGCTTGTATAGCCTTGGATTTGTATGGTGTGTACTAGCTAGGGTAGACTGGTTAGGCCTAGTGAGACTTCATTGAGTCTAGGTTGACCCAGTTGACCTAGCTTTGACTAGATAGTTGACTAGAGTTGACCAAGTGTTGACTTTAGCCTAGTTTGACCTAGACAGCGTGTAGATACATTGTAGCAGTCTATTTCCTTATTTTAGACATGTTTAACTTGTGTTACTCTGATTAGGAGGCAGACACCTCTCCTCAGGCAGTACACCCTCTTCGAACATTCAGTTATCGAGCGAGTACATTCTTTGACCGTTTCATACTTGTCTGGATTTACATTTTTGCTCTAGATTACTGTACTTGATGCTGACACGATTGTTATCACGGATTGGTACTATATGGATCTTCTTTTGAGATGTTATCCCCTTGTATTCACTAGAAATATATTGTGATGTGCGTTTCACTTACATATTGTATTTATTGAATATCCATATCCTTATATATCATTGTGCATATTGTACTCTCATTATCACATGAGTCCCAGCGATAGACCATTGTACACTATTGTATAATATTGTACAACTATTTTATAACATTGTACATCTATTGTATAATATTGTACATCTATTGTATAACATTGTACACTATTGTATAAGATAACGTAACTGGAGTGGATCCTTGTGTATTGATTGGGGAGAGGGAGTAGAATTGGTTATGTAATCAAATCCTATTGTACAACATTGTATAACTATTGTATATGTCTATTGTACACTCACGTACAATGGAGTTACCATTGCATTGTCCTAGACCGTTTACATAACCATATTGTGCTCTAAATCACATATTGCTTACAGTTTTTACTTATCATATATAGATATTTTCTATTATCAAATCTCTGCTGTTTTTTATATTCATTCTCTTTCAGCGTTTCCTGTACCTTACTCTAGTGCATGCTTTATATTTTCTAACTTGATATGAACTGCGTGAGATATTTTATGCTTGCTCCTGTCCTGACTGGACCTGTTGATAAATTTTACAGATAGCCTGGAGATTGCCTGCTAGCCTAGAGGAGACACAGTAGAGGTTGCATAGTTAGCTAAGGTTTTGCTTATAGCTTATTTTCAGTTATCTTGAGTTGTATTTATGGATTACTGTATTTGAGATTTGAGATGTTTTCTGGGTTGTGTATCTTAGACACTTAGACTTCTATCTGATGTATCTCTCTGTGGATTTCAAATTTTATCTATTTTCTATTATGCTCTACCTTAGATGTGATTGAGTTTACATTCTACTATGTCACCCCCATTCGGGGAGTATAAACTGCTTAGCATTATATTGTTAGATGTTGTGACCTAGGACAGCGTTCTACCGCCGACACTGCGGCGTAGGCTGGACGTACCCACTTCTTATGCCCTTACTCTAGGGTGCGGGTCGTGACACTGCGGCAACTCTTTGTGAATTTCGACACGTCGAAGTTAGAACTTCTCGGTGTTGCATGTGTAGGCTCGCGTGCCTCCGGATCGACTTCACTTTGTCTGACCGCAGGCTCGATTACGGCATGGGTTGTCGCGGAGGAGTTGTTGTTGGCCACCACCGTCTGAACGATCTGTTGGAGAGTATCAAGCTGCTTCTGCTGCAACTTGAATTGTTCGAATCGGGCCTCGAACTGAGTTTGACGTGCCTCCGTCTGCCGTCGATGTTGCTCATTCTGGCGTTGACTCTCCTCAACTTGTCGTTGTTGCGATTCCAGCATGCGCAACATCCGCTCCATGGCATCGTTCGAGGGTCCAGGCCTCGAGCTACTTGAGCCGCTCGAAGCACTTTCTTCGTTCGCCGCCACGTTCACCGACGTGCCTTCTGGGATTTTTGAAGGCAAAATACGTTAGTCACAAAACTTATTACGGGCTCACTCGTATGGAACGACATATCTCATCGACACGGGACCAACGATTTTGAGACTAAAAACTCGACACTGGAGGCCAAGGACGTAAAACCGTGCTCTGATACCACTATGTCACGCCCCGATTCGGTAGAATCGATAGTCGTCCCCCGGGGCATGATGTCGTACAAGCCTAAGTTGTGCTTGCACAAGGCGGTTCATAGGTTATCTGAAACAACAGCATATGTAAGAGTACGCAGAGAAATTAAACCCATTCATTTAGAAAAGGAAACTTGCATTTTTATTGATAATAAGTAGGTTACAGAGTCGATTACAAAATAGGACTCACAGGCTTACAACCGACATCGATGAGATAGTCATTCCATACATTTTCATCACTTTTTACAAACATCAAACGACTCTCTAAGACCTGGAATCGGCGAGAGTTTGTGACTCATGATGCGGTTGGGTTGGAGTCTTCAAAATGTCGCAACTGTTAGCCTTCGCACCAGCAAGGCTTCAAAAGAAAGGAGCATCGCCTTCAGTTCCTTGGCACGCTATCCTGGTCCCGATTACCTGTTGAGAGAGAGGGTCAGCACTTTACACTTTGTGCTGGTGCGTGGCAATTTAAATCCCGTGCTCTCATTTGTTGAAGAATTAAAGTGAGCGTGCATGCCAATATTTAATGAAGTTGCTAGCCATCCTACTCAATTCAAACTTATATTTAAAGGCATAACCGTATAATGACGATAGATCTTACCTCCGGCAGAGCGTGCCGTCGTAGCGTAAACTTACCATGTTCTTCCCTGTCATGTTGATAATAATAATACGTAATTGAGTGCGTTCGTGAAGGTCACTGGCACGACAAGCCATCCTGGACATATAGCTTGGTAGACAGAGGTCCTTCAGCGCGGGTAGCGAGCCCCGTTGAAGCCCACTGCCTACCATGGCATACATCCGACATAGCTATCCGTGTTTCTTCCTAAGCCGGAACGGTCCCGTAGCCTCGGGATACCGTCCGAAGAAACAATCGCCCTTGTCGACAAGTTGTCCAGGACCGTGCTAAGTTAATTTGTTATTTCAAGGCACATCTTATAGTATCGTTGCGACATTCATTTAATCGATTCATCCTTCCTTACCACGGTTCTATATGATTTGATAATTGCAAGCACGATAATATTTTTATGACAAGCATCTGTATAGTTCGTGTTCGTGGGACGTCGTGTGACCGTTCATCGGAATATCATTCATGTCGTTGTATTACATCTAGCATAGCACATGTCTAGTATTGATAATGTATTAGAGAAGAGGGTCGAGGGGAGAAGGGTCAGCCACTCACCTTACTATTTACTTGAGGCGAGAAACTGGTTGGCCGCGCTAGACGTTGCCTACGCGATCACCTGAAATCGCACAAGCAACCGATTAGAACACTGTGTTATTCAAGGAAATTTCAATACGAATGCGAAGTTCGAAACGTAAGCCATGAAAACCATCGAAAACATTCACGAAAATGCATTCAGAAAATAAAGCCAAAACCAACGCAAGCGGCGTGAAAAGCAGAGCAACGGGAGGTCTCTCCCGACTCAGCCGTAGAGTCAATCCTTGAGACGCAGCCCGCTGAATATGGAACTTGGTTCCGAAGAAGCCATTCCATAACGGGGAATGGATCTTAATTCAACCATTCCCGTTCGATCGATTCGATCGATCCCGACCTATCGGTCCCGACCGAGTCGATAGCGACAGTGTTCCTTTCTCGCGCACCCCGTCGACGAACAACGGGGCACGATGTAGGGACGGGGCACTACACCATAACCAACTAAGAAAATTTTTGTCCTCGAAACTTAAGAACAGAACCTACCTCTATGAAAACAATGAAGGAAACATTTCCTTCATCTCTGACTCGAGTTTCCATGTCGACTCTTCTGCCGCATGGTTCCTCCAGAGTACGTGAACGAGAGGGATCGCCCAATTTTGCAGCAGCTTATCCTTGCGTTCTAAGATTTGAACTGGCTCTTCAACGTAGGATAAGTCGGACTTTAGCTTCAGCTGGCTAAAATCCACCACGTGGCTAGGGTCGTGCACGTACTTTCGCAGCTGGGAGACGTGGAAGACAATGTGCACACCTTCAAGCGCCGGCGGTAGGGCAATTTTATAGGCCACTGGGGCGACTCGCTCGAGTATTTTGAACGACCCAACAAATCTCAGACTCAGCTTTCCCTTCGTGCCGAATCGAGTAACTCCTCGCATAGGCGACACCTTCAGGAATACGTGATCGCCCACCTGTGAAGAGTCTTTCTTCAATCAAGCCTCTGATTACAACCGCTCTGAAACTTCTAGACTGTACCGCACTGGCAAATCGACTAGAGGATTTTAGCTGGCTTGGGATTTGAAAATGAATAGCTCAGAACACTTTGGAAGAAGTAGTAGGCTTATAGAGAAGAGATATGAAAGTGAATTGGTGTGTGAGTGTATTGAAATGATCGAAATCCTTCTCTATTTATAGTTTTTAAGAGCACACAATATTCTAGTATTATGTGTTTATTAGTGATACATGCATCTATTGTATATATATTAAACTTAACCGATTTGCCATAATCAAAAAGGGGGAGATTGTTAGCCCAATGATTATATCTTGTTTTTGAATATGGCTAATCAATTAAGTTTACCATAATGACATCACTAATATTCATGTAATCATTATCATGTTGCTACTTAAACTTAGCATTGTCCTTAAGTTACATTGTCCTAAATGTTCTATATCATATTGCTATGCTTGTATCATATTATTTTATTCGTCTAACATGTTCTTATAGACATGCAGTAAGCATGATCAAGCTTTGTCAAACCAGGATATATGCAATAGAGAATTATTGATGGGCCAAAGACGGTGTTATACAAGAAGATTTTTCTGAACCGCCTAACGACCTATTCGGAGCCTCGCATCGGGGGTTCGGGGGCGAAGCCCCCGAAAGGTAATCAGTTTTCCAGATCTGTTTATCTTTGGACGACCGCCGTCAAATAAAAAAAGGCGTCTTCAAGTCTGCTCAAATATCTGAAGAAAGGCGTCATCAAAGGGTTCTTGGTTTTCCTATTTCATCAATGTAATTTTTCATATTTATTGAGTTTAGGAATACGATGTAAACTGCATCATACTGGCAAATAGGCTACCCAAGAAACGTTTTCAAAATATCCTTTCATTTTGAAAACAAGCCCACTTACAAAAGCCCAAACTACTTCCTAACTGTTTGACTTTTCAAAAAGCCCAAAACTAATTTACAAAAACCCTAACAGAACCCTAGCAGAACTCGGCCCGAATTTGGCCAGAGTTCGGTTAGTGAACGTTGCTTTTTGAACTTGGTCTTCCCGCAGTTACGGATCCCAACGAGATTTTCTCATAGAGTTCTGCCCGAATTCTGTTCGAATTATGCCCGAGTTCTTCTTGTATAACACCGTCTTTGGCCCATCAATAATTCTCTATTGCATATGTCCTGGTTTGACAAAGCTTGATCATGCTTACTGCATGTCTATAAGAACGTGTTAGACGAATAAAACAATATGATACAAGCATAGCAATATGATATAGAACATTTAGGACAATGCTAACATAAGGACAATGCTAAGTTTAAGTAGCAACATGGTAATGATTACATGAATATTAGTGATGTCATTATGGTAAACTTAATTGATTAGCCATATTCAAAAATATGATATAATTATTGGGCTAACAATCTCCCCCTTTTTTATTATGGTAAATCGGTTAAGATTAATATATATACAATAGATGCATGTATCACTAATAAACACATAATACTAGAATATTGTGTGCTCTTAAAAACTATAAATAGAGAAGGATTTCGATCATTTCAATACACTCACACACCAATTCACTTTCATATCTCTTCTCTATAAGCCTACTACTTCTTCCAAAGTGTTCTGAGCTATTCATTTTCAAATCCCAAGCCAGCTAAAATCCTCTAGTCGATTTGCCAGTGCGGTACAGTCTAGAAGTTTCAGAGCGGTTGTAATCAGAGGCTTGATTGAAGAAAGACTCTTCACAATTGAAGTTGGTCGAGTACTTCGGATCAAAGTTCGCGTTGTAGAAGTTGCAAGAACTTCGGATGAAAACTTGTGGTGATTTTCTATAGTGGATTCAACTGGAAGCTAGAGTTCTTCCGACTGGACTAGTCCTCACAAGAGGAAAACCAGTATACATCCTTGTGTTTGCGTTTGCTCTCTACTCTCTACTTTTCATTTACAAATCTGTGATATATTATCTGTGATCTTGTTACTAACATTTTTAAATAGTTAATTACCGCTGCCTACTCTATTCACCCTCCCTCCAGAGTATTGCGCTTTACAGCTCGTTCCTACAATCGGTTCTATAATATTATCATACAATTGTTGATTTTTCCTGAGTCACAAATCCTCGTACCCTTATTCCAATTCGATTTGGTATTTTCTAGTCCCTCATTCAGTAGATTTTATTGACATTTTTTTTCTTTCTTGCCTCTTCTATTTTACGGAACATCATTTAAATTTCTTCCTTTTTTTGTCGTGCTTATATCATATTCGTGCCTAAAATAATTTTACTGCAACCATATTTCCATTCAATCTCTGGTCATATTTAGATAATTTCGATCGTGCTCTGATTTCGACTGTATTCTTAATCATGTTGAGATTTTGATCATCATTCAATTTTCAATAAAAATATATTACTAGATTTCGATTCTTTTGATTGTGACTATATGATTTATTCGTTAGCATGCCTAAATTTTGATTTTCGATCACATTCAGATAATTTTGGTTAATTATTCAGCCGTGATTATACGATTTTTGTTTATATTAATCGTGACAAGATTTTGATCCTCTTTTTGATCCAGCCAAAATAATATTTGTTCCTGCCTAGACGATTTTAACTCTATTAGTCGTGACTAGATAGTACCTAAATTTTTTTGACCATATTTTGATTTCGTTCTTGATCGTGACTAAACAATTTGTATTTTTTTTATTAGTCAAGCCAAATCGTGACACTCGTGCCTAGGCGATTTTGAATATATTATTGATTATGCTAAGGTTTCTATTCTATCCTTGACCATGTCTAGATTTTGTTTAGATTCTTGATCGTACCTACTCGTGTCATTTGAAATTTTGAGGACAAACTTTTTCTAAGGAGTGTAGATTTGTAACCACCGTTCCCGAAAAGTTCTATTTTTTCAAATTTCTATAAGTTTTAGCATGAGATTATTTTTATAAATACTAGTTTCACTATTTATATTTTGAATATTTTCTAAAGTTATTAGTTACTAGAAGAGGGCATAACATATTTTGTAACGTGGTTACAAATGGCATGGCATAAATTTTAGCATGAGGATTTAGGGTGGAAATGTTCTAGACTAATTAATTCAGTCATGTTCCTAAGCGAATTGGGACACATGAGTAATTAAAAAGATCTGGAAATAATTCCTAACTAACCAACCCTTTTGCAACAAACTCCTAATCGATTCCTAACAAACCCATGTTCCTTGTAACCATCCCAACTAACTAGGGAATATTTCTGGAATATTCTCCCATCTAGAGTCTTCCACTAAAGGCCTATAAATATCTTCTAATTTCCTAAAACCATTAATAATTTTACATTCTCATTTTTATGCAAATCCAATCTTGTAGAAAAGCCCAGCCCAGGCACCCTTCTTATTCCACAACCCGACCATTCTTCAAAGAAAGACTCAGTCATTTCCTATTCTTCATCATCGATGCTCGAGGCCAGCCATGGCAGAAGCGGAGCCCAGTGATCGGCACTAGCGGTGTTACGCCATGGTTTCCACCCCCACGAGTGCAGCAGAGCCGAGTCTGTGGTAAGCGGTGGGCTCGACGGTCGATTGACAGTTCGTGTCACGGCCCGCACCCACTGTGAGGGTACGAGTACGTAACAGCGCCCAGCCTATGCCGTAGTGTCGACGGTAGAACGTTGTTCTAGTTCACTATCTAACCATCAACTCATGAAGTATATAATGTACTCATCATGATCAACTCCGAACGGAGGACAAATATAAGATATTGTAACTCAATAACAGTCTAAGCACGATAAGATAACACAGAAGAGATAACTAAGAAATAGAAAGACAACTACTATGACTGAAATAGTAACAATATCTCAACAATCTGAAATACAACACAAGTTTCAAATCAATACAACAAGTCCAAATAAGAACTAATGCAAGTCTAAAACTGTATCCCGATCACTGCTAAGTGTCGGGACCAAGGTGGCTAATCCCTCGTCAGGTCCATAATGAGTAGGGCAAGTGTCCTCAGGGCAATTATCGGTAAAATTTCAACAGGTCCTGTCAAGACAGGAACGAGCACATCTCATCTAGAAAATCCAAGTAAATGACAGAGAACAATACAGCAGTTATAGACAGTTGTATTAATGAACATGGCAGTTTATATTCAGGTGGTGGTATAGAGAGACAGATAAAGTAAAAGAAAAGTAAGTAACTAAACAAGAGAAGAATCATGGCAATAAAGACTGTAAAATAGAATCTAGCTGAACTAGAGTAACATGGTATAAGTCCAGACAGTAAATGTAGACAAGTGTAACTCTAATGTAAGTCCAGTATAAGACGAATCTAATACAAGATGAATCCAATACGAGATGATTCCAGTCATAGTAATCAATGATTCCAGGGTGAGTCCAGCCTATACTCTAACAGTGTGTTTTAAAATACCGAGGTCGACATATAAACGGCTATAGGTAATCCGGCACATCATACACCTGGTCGGGTGTGAGATGGCTATCATTCCAGTTTGATTCCAGCATGTGGGGTGATTCCAGAATTGGGATATGTCTACATGTCTTACTCTAGTATTTCCCCTCCCAGCAAGTGAATCTAAAAATCCGACACAAGATTCAAGATGAGTCCAGCCAGAACATGATGATACCAGTAAATGATTCCAGTAATAGAGGCCAGACAATAAATGTGTGTCGCATACATGAATCCAGAAATATTCATACGTGTTGTAACAGAGAATTTCATACAACTAACTAGAACTGAAGTACAGTAATTGACAAATAAATAAGAAAACTATCAGAGAATGTACTCGCCTGCTACTCTGGAAAGAGTAGTGTACTATCAGATGTCTGTACCAGAGTCACAATGTCCTAAACAGAGTAATATGGGTTATGACATGTTTAATACAAGGAAAATGAAATCTACAATGCAAACTACATGATTTCTAGGTCAAACTAGGTCAAAGTCAACTCTTGGTCAA
Source organism: Iris pallida (assembly GCA_029216955.1). Lineage (NCBI taxonomy): Eukaryota > Viridiplantae > Streptophyta > Magnoliopsida > Asparagales > Iridaceae > Iris > Iris pallida. The sequence continues at coordinate 1,031,393 of JANAVB010031019.1, read as the reverse complement.
CTCTAGGTCAAACCAAGTCAATATCTAGCTAAATTGTCAAACCTTGGTCAACTAGTCAACCTAACAGTCAAACTAGGTCAACTCTAGTCTAGTTAGGTCAAACAAGGTCAAACAAGGTTAAACTAGCCTAGGTTGGTCTAATCTAGGCTTAACAAGTCAATCTAGGTCTCTAACCAAAATACAATACAAGCCACACTAGTCTAGTACTATAGCCTAAACTATACATCACATATAAACAAAACCATATATGCATATATTATACAAATCAATATATATGCCACATTCACATTTATATATATACATGTAAATATACATATAGGGTAGCCATATATGTATAGGTACTAGATTAACATATATATATATATATATATATATATATATATATATATATATATATATATATATATATATATATATATATATATATATATATATATAATCATGAGTGTGTGAACAAACTAACATGTGTGTGTGTGTGTGTGTGAATGAGTGACAGGAATGTGAAATCAGTGATGTGTGTGTGTATTTAGGTGAGTGAGTGTGTCAAGCACAGATTTATGTGAGTGTGTGAGTGAACATTGTGTGAATATGGGAACATAAAAATGGGAGGATAGTGTGAATGTGTGTCTATGTGTTTTTGACTTTAGGTTGAAAATGTGTGTGTGTGTATGAGCTAACAATAGATAGGGTAGTGTGTGTGTATGGGAATCAACACGGCTATAGGGTGTTGTGTCAAAATTGTGTGTGTATACATGGCAGTAGCTAGGTGTTCCTGTGTGTGTGTCATGTGGTGGCAGTGGTGTGTGTGTTTAAGCTGTCAAACTCAGATTTTGTAGTGTGTGTGTGCGTGGACTTGTTCTCAGATTTTTAGTGTACTCAAGTCAATGTGTAATGAACATGTATATGCATGCCTACTGACATCATGTATACATATATATACCACAATTCTAATTAGCAAGCTATTAGGATATCCTAAGGATATATAACTTATATATACAACTATATATAGCTATATGCTACCTACTTAAATCTGTTACTAACATCTAACCCGTACTAACCAACTCACATCCTATAACCTCTCATGAAACCATACACACACACCCATTTTCCTGTACAGGTCAAGGTGACACTCTAATATCCTATACATTCATAAATGTATCAGGAACCCACAAACTTCCAATACCCCACATACATATACACCCAAATCAACCACAGATACCTACTGATACTAACCCAAACATTCACTCTCAAGTATACTTCAACCATGTATCACACATAAACACAAAATGTGAACTATCAACTGCTATAAGAATTATCCCAAGGACTGAACAAAAGAGGGAAAATGGGATATGATGTAGATGTGGTCTGAGCTCAAGGCTCAACCTGAATATGATGGCTGAACAGGGAGTTTAAGGTGGCTGAATCATACATTATCTGGACAGTACATGTAAAACCTAAATCCTTCCCTACCACACAAAGCTACCAGCACTATTCCTCACAACTCTATACTGTTAATATCATACAAATACCCAAATTATTGACATACCATTTAACACCAAAATCCATTCTCACTTAACCCTGGTATCAGTCAATATCCTAACTAACACGCACAAATCATTTTTACTGAAAGAAAGGAAAAAATATGTGTCGAGAGGAAGTGTCACACACATGTCAAACACGTGTCCACAACCGTGTCTAATGTATGGACATGAAGTGTCAAAAAGGGAAACCCTGGCAGTTAAGGCTGCCTCGTGCAGCCATGTCGTGTCCGATTGGACACGACTCAGTGCTCGAGACGAGCTGTGCTCTTGCACAGTGACAGGTGGGATATAGGGCTAGGTTTCTGGTAGCCTGCAATGTGTTCATGTGGTGTCGATGTGTCGATACGAGGCTGTATCAGTGGCTCGAAATCGAGTGTGTGCGTGTCAGGGGAATTCAATGCGAGCTCAAAAACTTTCTCGACTCGCAACCAAGTTTTACGAAACTTGGTGAAGGTCTTGTCAGACATGGCCTCAACCACCTCGTCAATTTTGACATATAAACGTGATGTGTCGTGTCCTGTGTCAAGCCCAAAATGTAGAGGATGTGCACAATATGCACGAGGCAGTACAAAGTCAGTGTACGGTAGATTTCTTTACGCACGCTGAACGAGGAACCTTGAAATTTTATAGGAGTGACATTAGTGGGTGCTCGCATGTCTCCACAAAATTTTGTGGTGTCTCGTGCTGTGTCGTGCCCGCTAGGACACTCGAACAGTAGGGGACTGCACGAGGTCTGTGCGCGGTATCGTACATGAGGTGCGTGTCCGATTTGGACAAAAAAATTCCACAAAATCATGCTCAGTCTTTAACATATTTAATCTGCACATTAAGAGCTTCAAAAACATGTAATTAGTTTTGGAAAATACAAAAATCCATTTCTATGTGGCATTTAATCAAACACCTACACATACACTATGACACGTGTCCGATACGGACACCAAACGGACACAAAATTTATCCAAACTTTAGGGACAGCTAGGGGACACCTAGATCTAGCCCTAAATGATAAGAAAATAGAATATTAGAATAATTAGAGGTGTTTTACCTATAGGTGCAAATAGCAAGAAAAAGCTCCAAATGGGGGGTTCCTCCTTACTAGTCCAATGCTCCAAATTGTCCCAAAGCTGGGATTAAACTCCACAATCAAAAAATAGGAGAGTATTAGGCTCTAATGCAAGAAACTAGAGTGGAAAAAGATTTAAAATGGAGAATCTATGGAATAGAGAAGAATGGACAAACCTTTCATTTTCCTATGTGTTGAAATGATATAAAAGAGGCAAGAACTAATGAAGAGATTATTTATAGGAAAGGAAAATGACCTAGTGGCTGGTCATAAAGTGAAAATTAGGGTTAGGGTTTAGTCTAATGGGCTATGGGCCTAGTTGCAATAGTCATGGAACCAATTTCTAAGTCTCAAGCCTATGGACCAAATCACCAATCCTTCTATTTCAAACTTGATCCTAAGTGACCTAACTTGAGTTGACTTAAATTAAGCTAGGGTCCATACCATTTTAACTAGGTCACCAAAGTCAAGGTCAAAGTCTAGGACAGTCTCTTAAGTCACAGCTAGCAAAAGTCAAAATTAACAATCACCAATACAATAAATCATAAAACAATTCAAAGAGGCCAAACGACCAAAATACCCTCATGCTCAAAAGTAAAATAAATCATCCTAATGATATGGTTAGGCTCTAGGTCATGCAGTCTTTAGGGTCACACTAGTAAACATCAAAATCACAAGTCATTGATCAAAATAGTTTTTTTTTAAATTGATTTTTAAAATCACCAAAATCATAATATGATTTAAATAAAATAAATAATGATTATAAATACAAATTTTCAAAAATACCCTCATTTTAGAAACTGGGTGTTACATTTTGCTACGAACTGAGCGCCACCATAGGCTCCCGAGCGTCGCCGAGAGTTCGAGGAACTCCTCAATGATCGACGAATTCCGGCGAGCTTGAGTTTCCACACGAGCAGATCACACCTTGGCTTTCGGCGACATCGTCCTCTCCTGGGATCGACCGGCACCTCGGTGCCAGAGTTCCTTTTCCACGGGTGATTCCCTTCTTCTTGATTTGTCTTCTTAAAATTTAGATCGATAAGGTTTCGATTTGAACCCTGGAATTCATTTCCTCTGTTCTCGCACACTAGGTGTTTGACACAATTTTTGAACTATAGTTCGTTCAGTATATGGACAGGTAGAGACAATATCGGACTCGTAGTGACCATGTCTCAATATCCGAGATTAACCGACTCATCTCAGTAAATTTCTTGACTGAACTCGCCTATTTAATTATATCTATTTTTGCTTCGGACAAATAATCAGTGTTGTAATGAACCGTGTGGGCACAGGGCCATGCGTATAGGTATTGGAATAATATTAGGACACAAAACAGTATGCTAAGGACGGTGTCGACAAACATGGACACAGGTATAATTCTTCCATGTTATCTACTTTAGTTTACTGCTTTGATTCTCGAGTTGGGTCTAGCATTGTGCCGTGTCCAGTGGGTGTCGAATATGGGACGTGGTGTCCGTGGATTATGATTGTGACACTCTCGGGTCGACACTCTGTGGACTCGTGCGTAACGAGTATTAACAGTGTTATGAAGTCATGGGCACGAGAATAGTTCTTAGAGTCAAAGAAGTTGGATTGAAATTGGGTCTCATAGGTGGTCTGGATTAAAGTTGGGCCAAGAGGCCAACATATATGAGCTTAGCATATGGAGGCTGGATTCTTGGGCTCAAGGATAATTCATAACTATGGGCTAATTAGATGGCCTTTGAAATGGACTAAGGTAGGACTAGTCAAATACCAGAATAGTATAGGGTTCACTGGACTGAACCTGACTTGATGGGTGAATTGGGCCAAGCCAACAAGAAAGAATTGGTAATAAATGGATAAAAGTTGGTTTTGAGTATTATAGAAATTGTTGGGATGGGTTGTTATGTTGAGCAAAACTTGCGGATTCTAACTTGGACTGTAGAATTGGGCTCTACTAGGCTTGGGCTGCTAAGTATTGGATTCATAGGAAATAATTTAAGTTGAAAATAGGTTTGTGGAAAATAGAGAAGTAGATTGGTAGGTTTATAAAAAAACTTTGGAAATGAGTTTGGAATAATTAAGATAATTTTAGAGTATATTTTTCTAAGGAATGTTGTGTCTCTTTGACACATTTTTTTTCAGGATTTAGACTTGACCCTCCAACAGAATCAGGCAAGTACACTACGACTTGACATTTACTTTGTATTTCAGTTTTGTATTGTTTCCATTTTTGGACACATTGTTGACAAGGGTTATTGTGCTTGATTGTACCCATTGTTTATTGATTGATTGTTGTGTGACGGGGGTCTTGGGGAATACATAGTTTACATGTGATCATACTCCATTGTACTTATTGTTGATAGCTTAATCCCATATCGTGCATGTGTGATTAAGCCGTATAGTACTGATTTTACTATTGTACTCCCTAAGCCGATCATATTTAAATTATTATTTCAAATCACTATTGAATTGATCATCTTGTTTTTTTTCTCAGCTATAGTGTCATTGTCCAATTAGAGATAATAGGTTAGTCCATATTACTGTTGCATTACCATTTTACACCATATATGTTTATTTCATAGGGTTGTACTTTGCTCTTTCCTGAGTGGGTACGTTGCAGGTGACTTGACTTCTACTCTAGTTTGTGACGCACAGGACGAAGTGATAGTTGTTGATGACATGGGTGCTACACAAAAAATAGTTGACTTAGGATAGACAGAGAACCTTTGTATGTATTTCCATTATATGAGAGTTGGATGACTGTACTTATGGATGACTGTATAATGAACATAAGATGTTGCTTTTCTATTTTAACGAATTTATCATCGGACATTATTGTAAAAGATGTACTAAAGAACATAGTGGAATATGTGTGATGCTGTGGTGATTTTAATTTGGGCATGTGATTAGTAGCTGTGATGAGCAAATCAATTATTTATGCATTCTTGACGACTATTAAGGTCTAGATAGCTCACTACCATCAATTCTGCAGCATAGGCTAGACGTACCCACGTACTCGTACCCGATCATGCGGGCGTGGGGCATGATAGTTTCTTTCTTAATTTACTGGAATTTGATCTTTGGTCGATAGTTATAGATGATTACAAAAAGTTGCCTCAAATAGTGATTGATGGTGTTCTAGTAGACAATCCCCATGATAAGTATACTGAGTATGAAAAGACACAGGCTAGTCTAGATACATGAGCCCTCAATGCACTATTCTGTGCAATTGACAAAACCGATTTCAATCGCATATCTACTTATGCCACGTCTAATGAGAATTAGAGATTTCTTGAGGTAACTCATGAATGAAATTCCCAAGTAATGGAATCCAAGGTCAGTAGATTGACACAAGAGTATGATGCATTCAAGATAAAACCTGGTGAATCAATTACACAGATATTGAGTCATTTTATAGATATTAATAATCCTCTATAATCTCTTGGAAATGATAACATAAACCACGAGAAGATCGGAAAGGAACTACGAGCTCTAACCAAGAATTCGAAGGCCACCGCGATCATAGAAGAAAACGACCTCACCGCGATGACATTGTAGACAGTTATGATAAGCTTATAGCCCATTACCTGGATTTACAAGACTTTGAAGAGGCAACCTCCAAAAGAAAAATCCATCACCTTCAAAGCCCAAGCCAGAAGTTCAAGAATGTCATCGTTGTGAAGATTCTGATGGTGATGAACATTCCCTACTTGTCAAGAACTTCAAAAAATTCTTAAAGTTTGAACGATCAAGCCAAAAGAAGAAGGATATTTATGAAAGCAATAAAGAAGTCATGGCACATGAATAAAGACTATCCACTAACAAAGAAAAGCAGTCCATATGATCGATCAAGATCGAGCATGAAAGTAACAACTGGTCGAAAGTACGTAAACACCAACATCTGGCACGAAAGTGAGGCTAGTGAATCAAAAGAGGAGGACAGACCCAACAACAGTACAAATGTCTGCCTGATAGCATATGAAAAGGTATCAGAAAACCCTCTTTATGATGATTTTATATTTGGCCAGTTAGAAGATGCTTTCAGTGAACTACTTGAAGAACACAAAAATGTGTTGGACAAGTATAAGCAGTCTCGTAAGGAGATTAAGGCATACACAACCAAAGTAGCAAGACTGTCTAATCTTCTTGATGATATCAAAGAGACATCTACTACCGGTAACACGGAGGATATAGCCAAGATTAGATTGGACTATCATGAGACTATCCTCACTGTAGAAAAGAAAGAAAGAGACTATGTCAAAATACAAGAAATGTATGACATAGAGAAGAAGAGACACTTGGTCGCTGCACAAAGACTCACGGATATTATTGCTAAATTCGAAAAGCCTTGTGTAATCTCTAAATAGTTGGAGATCAAATTGCACAAACCGGTTACCCTTGTTATACAGTCTAAGGTTAGTCCTAATACTATGCATGTACCACAAAGGACTAAACCAAAGAAAGCACATAAGCAACATGTTTCTCATAACTATCTTTCACAAACAAGGTTTCAAGAAAGACACAAAAGAAGCATGTCAACGCAGAAACAAAGAACAATACTTCAAAAGTCACATGTACATACTGTGGTAAACACGGACACATATCAAGTATTATAGGGTTAGAAAATTAGTTGACACAAATATGCTTACTTGGATTCGTAAAACTAATCAAGCTGGACCCTTGAAGGAATGGGTACCAAAGGTTGCATCTACTTGTTTGTAGGCGGGTCTTCAACCTTTTTATGGTAAAAGTAAATGGATCCTCGATAGCGGATGTTCACGAGACATGACAGGTGATACATCCTTATTCGCTATGCTATCGATGAAGAGAGAATGATATGTTTCCTTTGGCAATAATCTTATAGGTAAAATTATAGGTAATGGTACTGTTGGTATATTTCCCTACCCAGGAATAAAAGACATTTGTTTAGTCACAGAATTGAAACATAACCTGTTGAGCATTAGTCATTTAGCAGATAACGTCTATGTTATCAACTTTATAAAAAATAAATGCTCTATATATGAAATTCTACTGGTAATCTCGTGTATTAAGGGATTAGGGAAGACTGTATATATTTTTTCATTTTAGAAATTACTAACAGTGCAGAAAAGTGCCTAATAGCCAATCAAGATGAAAGCTGGTTATGGCAAATGAGGTTAGGACATGCTAATATGGGCACTATCTCAAGGCTATCAACTAAGAAACTGGTAGAAGGACTTCCAAATATTTCTTTCAAGAGAGAAATGGTATGTTCAGATTATGAACACTACAAAAATATTGGTATTTAGCGACGGACAAATTCGTCACTAAATATGCCTTTTTCGTCGCTATAAAAATTTACCGATGGCTTACCGACGGAAGTAGTACTGCGATAGGTTTATTGTCACTATTATTCGTCGCTAATCCATCTTTATATATAGCGACATTATGCCGACGTATATGCCGACGAATCTTGGCGACGGATTAGAAACATATATTACCCATCGGCAAATGCTGCGACATCTTAGCGACATAATAGTAACGGACTTTTTTGAGACACAATTACAAATTTTCAGAAGCAAAGCGACAAAAATTTTCGTCGCTAACTCGTCTGATACGCATTTGGGTATCGGACAGCACTTTAGCGATGAATATTTTCGTCGGTGGGAGTCGTTAGTTTGTCGCTAACCTGCAATTTTTTTAAGAATATGTTGCTATTCGTTGTTGGTCAGTCACCGAGCTTCTCATTATTACCAGAATAATTGGTTCCTACTTTGCTCAAACTTGACAATATTATATATATATATATATATATATATATATATATATATATATATATATATATATATATATATATATATATATATATATATATATATATATATTCAATAACATGAACTCCATTAACCCCTCCAATAATACACATTCATCCAACACCAATATATACAGTAACATGAACTCAATATATATATATATATATATATATATATATATATATATATATATATATATATATATATATATATATATATATATATATATATATATATATATATATATATATATATTTATATATATATATATATATATATTTATATATTTATATATATATATATATATATATATATATATATATATATATATATATATATATATATATATATATATTCAATAACATGAACTCCATTAACCCCTCCAATAATACACATTCATCCAACACCAATATATACAGTAACATGAACTCAATATATATTCAAACCCTAGCTCACACCATGAAAACTCATCCACAAATCTCTTAAGTAATACATATACACAATGCACTCAAGTAATACATAAACTCCATAAAGTCAGTACAAACTCATCGATCAAGTACAAGAAAAAATCATATAATGTCAAACTGATGGTGAAGGAGGTGGCTGTCCATAAGTATATAACTGCGCCAGCACCAAACTGATTACCCGATGTACGTCCTATGCAGCACTTAGAAGAGTCACCAGTGTGACAGGATGCACTGTGGTCGAAGTAGAAGTCTATACAGTAGGCACTGTGGTCGGATGAGGATCCGTTGTCGGAGGCGCTGAGGTCAAAGCAGGAGCTGGTGCAGTGGTATCAGGAATCAGACTTGATGTGCCTAGAATTTTGATCACCTGGGTCATCTGACCAAGTAGGGCTACCAAGATATGTGTAATCTACTCCAAACTGTAGGTTTCGGTAGTAGCGCTGGTTTGTATCTACAGGTGGAGGTGGAGGTGGAGATAGAAGATGAGCTATGGAGTAAACAGATGACTGGGATGCCAACAATCTGGTACCATATATGATGTCGCCTTTACCTTTATCGACAGCTTGTATCTACAAGTTGTTCCTCGCAGCCGGCATCGATGGCTGACTAGTCCGAGCTCCCCCCCGGCACCCCTAGCAGCACTCCCTCCCTCACCGACTCGACTCTCTAAAGTCTCACATGTCTCCTATATTTATATAGGTGAATAGATTTAGAGTTAATTTTCATATTTAGTTACTATTAAGTATTATTATGGTAAAATCTCATACGTCTCCTATATTTGTCTTTAGTTTATATTGCTAATTAGGGTTATGGTTAGGATATTTAGAGTTAGGACTAACTATTTAGGTAAAATAAATATAGTTATGTACAAAAAAGAAATGTAATTAGATAGGACTCGAAAAACTTACATAGGCTTTGGTCGCCCAATCATCTACGAGCTTTCCATCCTTCTTTCGCTTATGGGTATGCTCGAAAACTCTAGAAAAGTCGATGATGATCGGATCTTCGCCTGTCCTGGCGACCTCCTCGCACTGAAACAATTAAACATCAATTAATAACTAGACATTAAAATAAAGTAATTGAAGAAATAACAAATAAGATTACTCACCAACCGTCAATAATGCTCTGAAATTGGAATGAATCCACTCGTATGGTGACCGCCCTTAGCATGGGCATCCTTTGCCTTCTCGCACTTGGCCTTATAGGCCAAAGTGTCTATCTTCTTCTTCATCTCCTTCTAAAATTCCTCCTTTAACCACTCCTTGTGAAGAATGCCATTTAATGTAGCCAACGCCTTCTGGTCGTTGACCATATTCCTCAGCCTCTTGCTTGCGACGGACTTGTAGCACTTCTAGATCACCTGATCTCTGTGCGCTGGCTACCAGTATAACTTTTGCAACTAAGAAAAAATTAAAATAATTGAGCAAATATTTAAAAAATGTTGTAAACAAAGACGATATTATTTAGGCATACCTCAAGAATATTTAGCCAAATGAATCATCTATCAAGTGGGATGTCCCCGAAGTTCAGATAGGGACCATAGAATTGACGATGTATCAAGTCTCCTAAATCTCTACCAGCCTGGAGCGGAAAGAACCTGGAACTAACAAAACAATGTACCTTTAAAAAATAGAGTATAAATGAATGTGTATAATAACAATTATATACTTACGTCGCTCCATCAGCCCACGGCTCAGGACGAGTGTTGCTAGCTGGCCGCTCTGGTAGAGTAGGAGGGTCTGCAAATCCTGGTCGACGTATATACACTCCAAGGTCCACCAAAAGGCTAGGATATGGGTTTGTCCCAGTATGAGCGATGTGTACAGTCCCCGATGTCAAAGACAGAGCAGTCAAACCTGGGGGCACCAATACCAGTAGGAGTAGACGCAGAGGGAATATCAGGGCTAGTTCTGCCTACCGATGAACGAGTGAACGACGGGGATAAGCCACCCTCCTCATCAATGAAGTCATCCTCGCTAACTCCTCTGCGATCTGCAACTGGAGTAGCACTAAAAGGAGGAGGGTGGTATGAAGATCCTCGACGTCGTCCACGACTTCGACCCACCATATACAAATCTGAAAGAAATAAAAAGGGTGTGATGATACAAATAATCAATGCAAATCTAATAGAAATTAAAAAATGATGTGTTGATACAAACAATCAATGCTATTCTAATAGAAATAAAAAATGGAGTGATGATACTCATAAGTAAGTAATACGTACTAATCTTCTTTATCTTCCGAATTATCTTCATCTCCTACTTCTTCATTTTCGCTATCACTTCCACTTTCACCTTCATTTTCAAATTCTTCTTTCTCATCTGATACGTCCATTTCAGACTCCTCTACATGAGGTAAGTCCTTTATGTCAAGCTCTTATTATATCATCCTCTATAGTAACGTCGACCTTCATATCATCAAAGCCAGCTAAACTCATATATGTTGGTTGAGGTATGACTACCTCATCCTCCTAGTATGCTTGATCTTTAATATTATTGGTATTTCTTGTTTTAGTTTTGCATACAACCCACCAATCATGAGAAGTGCCTCGTCGACTAGGATAACCCGTGTATTACACTTGGACCGTTTGACTGGCTAACACGAATGGATCAAAATCTATATATCTTTTTCCATGTTTTACATCAACAAATCCAAACTGTTTGTCAATTCTCCATCGTTGCTTGGGTGTTGTGTCGAACTAATCACTTTTAAACATCACAATTTTGGCATCAAAAGAGTAATTCGGCTCTACAATATCTCTTAGAATACCGTAATAGTCAAATTCTGGATCGGCATCGTAGACTGAACGCCTTACATAAACTTTAGAATTATTTGTATAGTTAGCCTCCTCATCGACAAATGAGTGATTAATAGTCTTATCAGTGATTCTAAATTTGAAGCCATTGATGGTATATCCATCCCAACATTTTGCCCTCTTGCTTGATCCGATAGCTAATGCTCGAAGTCTTTCGTTCTGCAATTGTTTGCCCGAACAAAAAACCTAAAACATCACGTATCATAACGTCATTAGACAAAGCGTGGACAAATTATTGAATTTAGAATAGTTAAATGATTTTAATCCTTACATAATTATTGAACCACGATGGAAATTTTCTGTCAACCTTTCTAGCAAGATCATCATCATCAATGTTAGTTCTCGTACCAGAGTTTCTACTCCTCCATGCCACTGATCTTCAATCCTCTGAGCTGCTTTGTATCTTCTTTTACCTCCAGCTCCTCGACCATCATGTCGCTAGTTGCTATGCGTAGCACCTCCTATAAGACTGGAATTTTGTCGATATCAATAAAGTGATCAAGATCGAAATCCCTAATGATCAGTCTCACTGCAAGTCTCGGTTGCCCATCTAAGACTTTTGCCTTCCACCGGAATATGCTATCGTTCCGTCGAGCTTCTTCACCCTTGGCTGGCCCAACCAAGCGAACGGTGCGACCCTCTTAAGATTCAAAATCCTGAACCTGGCCACCTTCGTGTCTGACACTAAAGTTCTCTGATATACATACATTTTTTAGCATAATATCATGTACTGTGCATACCATCAATGTCCTACAACTTCTCCTAAACTATGTGAATGGAGATGCACGTGCCTCATATTGAGTTTGCTACAAACCTTTATCTCCTTTCTGTTTTTGAACTGTTGAAACCAATTTTGCTCCATGAAGCATTGGTAAACCACCCGTCACCAAAACTGGACCCGTAAAATAACCCCCACCTAGAGACCGACCAACTATCATGGGACCGATAGAATGACCCTCAATCATTGACTCACCTCTATTCGTCGTTTTGTCTCGACGAACCGAATCCTCTGTAACCTTCAAAATATCTTGAAGACCCTCCTCAGCAAGTTCCAGATGATCCAACTCCTTTCGAGTACCCCTCGAGCCTCTATCATGGATGTCTATGGCCTGCTTGTACAGCTCAGCGGCTTGATCCTGTACAAGCCATAAAAAAAAATCTTCTCGAGCCAGCTATTAGAAATCTTTCGCAAGCATCCAATTTTTGTCCCCAAACAAACTATGATAGCCATCATCTACCAGCCACCCTACCGAAACCAATTTATAGCACAAACTCGATACATGTTGCACACCCTTAAGGATGAGCTTCGTACCAAACTTCGTCATCAAGTGTACATTATCGATGCCTATAACTACAGCAGTCCCCTTTTTGTCCATCTTCACACGTCCAAACTTGCCTCCGCGGTATGACGTAAATATCCTCCTATATGGAGTAGCGTGATACGACGCTTCCTTGTCCATGACCCCGTCATCGTCATGCCACATGCCACAAGGTTTCTCTGTATCAATCGCTGCGATGATGATATCTTCCATTGCTGTGAGATCCTCCTGATCGTTCTTGCCTTTGGCCTTCTCAGCTTTAAGCTTCATACAGTTTCTTTTGATATGACTGCTTTCACCACAGTGATAGCAGCCCTCCTCGCAGTTCGTAATTGTAAGATCCCGATGACTATCTCGTGTTCTCGCATGTGACTTGAGTCTTTCCTTCTCATGGAAAGCCACCAGAGGGACTCCTGCAATGATTCAACTTGCTTGAGCCTGATCTCCTCACTCAACTTGCTTATGCTGGATCTCCTCATTCAATAAGATATTTTGACTACCTATATCGTGATAACTCCATCTGGTGTAGATTTGCTCACCGACGTTACCAACGTCTCCCAGTTTTCTGGGTTAGAACTCAAAAGCAGTAAGACCTAAAGCTCATAATCAATCACCATCTTTATCGTAGACAGCTGATTGATGATACCCGTACTTTGTTCAGATGTTGTGCCATCGAGGCTCCCTTCGTGTACTTCGAGTTGGTGAATAAGAAATATCTTGTTGTAAGCCATCTTCCTTTCGTACAATGAATTCAGCTTCTCCCATAATGCTTTTGCAGAACTCTCCATGGACACGTGGTGAAATACTGAGTCGTCCAGCCATTAGCGGATGAATCTAATGGACTTCCGATCTAATCGTTTGCAGTCTTCAACAACTTTTTTTGATGGCTTTGCATTGTCACCCTCCAACGAACCATGCAATTGTTTGGGCCAGAGTAGATCCTCTATCATTAGCTTCCAAATCGTTTTGTTTTCTCCTGTGAGGGTAATCATATGAGTGTTCATATGCTCTGTAGACATGGTTGCCAAAATCCTAAAAGCTCTGATATCATACCAGAACGAACGAACGTCGCTCTGATACCAGATATTGGAAATCAGACACATCCTACAAGCGCTCCGATACTGTTTCTGAAACATTACCGTAACAAAAATTTAGGACAACCTACCTGAAATAACCAACCCCGTCTAACGGACATCAAGCGCGGATAAAAATAAGTATATGACGGTGACTATGTCACCTGGATAAATTTTAATCTCTGTAACTCAGATGAAATTACAAGATTGATAAAAACAATATCGTTTGCTCTAATAGGTTCAACCCCCTCACCACACTCAAGAAGAAAAGAAAGAGATTACAATTAAAATCGCTTACAAACCCGTAGCAATCTTTCTAACCGAAGTTGACGACTCCTTGATCTCTTCTTCCTTCTATCCTGTATGACAAAGTCCAAAGAGCAAAGTGTTGACTTTGTAACCCCATATTTCAATTTTGTGGAATTTTAAAGTGTTTTCCTAATTTAAGTTGGATTAAGTAAATCCTTATTTAATAATTTCTATGATGATTTTCTATGGAGAAAGGAATTATATTACTTTAACTTGAGTGATTAATTCAAGAATTAGTTATAACTAACAATTGTGGTCCCCACATTTCTAACAACCTTAACAAACTATATAACAAACTTTTAGGTTAATTTGTAACTCTATGTTTTGGGGGACTTTTATGCAAAGTTTCCTCCCCATTATTTATACTCAAGAAAGGAGAGAGAAATGAACAGACAGTTCATTCTTGAGAGCTCTCTTATTCCAAATTTTGCTTTCCTTTTTCTCCAAATTTTCATGAAACCCTAACCCTAAATCATTGGCTTCACGATGATGGCGACTTCCATGGAGACGGTGATCACGGCGACGACCTCTTCCACCAGCGGCTGACTTGCTCCAACTAGATTTTGCGGAGGCGCACCACGATGTCGACCAATGACTAGCACGCGGTGACTCTCCATCGAGCTTGGCGAACATTTCGACGAACTCCTCCTCAAATGGTGACGCATATCTCGACTCCTCAGATGACGGGACGGTCAACTTCCGTGTGCTCGAGTTTCCGACGAGTTTTTTTGTGAGCTTCTCGATTTCTTCCGGTTCTTCTATTTTGATTCTTGGCTTGAAATTCCAGATCGAGTTAATTTTGTTCCTCACTCGAGTGATGATCAAATTTTTAACACTGATCTATTGATGAGTATACTCAAACGACGTTTTAGCCTCAAGTCTGCAATTGAGGAACTAACCTTGTTGAACTCCTAACTAAACCTTTCTTCTTGATGGATCGAGTCCAGAAGTCGAGTGATCATTGGCAGAACCTTTTGTGTCAGCTGCGGGATCCAAGTTCTTGACGAGATCAACACCAGTCGGTGAGTTGATACTTGTTCTGTTGGGTTGGAGTCGCTGATCGTCAAGCAATTGATTGATTTATCTTCCTCTCTGTGTTTGAATGAAATTATAGGAATTGTTGTCGGGATCGACTGATTGATCCAAGAGTTCTTTAATTCGACCATTCGCATCGATTTTGGTAAGAATTATTTTTGATATGTTTTCATTAATCTGTGAATTTCAATTTGCCAGTATTAGACTGGATCTTCTTGAGAAATTCTGAGTGTTGACAATCAGGAGATCACGATGGACCACCTTGAACTTGTGCTAATTAAGTATTGTATTGGAGATAGGCCCTGATCGTGTCTGATATGTGTAGAGCAACATCGAGTACCTTGGTTGATCCTTTGCTTCAGATCTACTTCTCAGGTAAACTCTTCTCCTCTTTCTAAGTTGATGCCTAGTTGTTTTGATTGTAATTCCAAGTGTGTTCGTATTCATTTCATGTGTCGTATTTGTGACTCGGTGGGTGTGGATTAGTGTCCGGTGGGTGGGCTAATATCCGAGATCGGAACGGAGTTGCAGTATCGGTGATAGTGTGTGTTGGCTGTAGCAGTATGAAAGGGTGCGTATCCAAGGTTTGTGTGTTCAAGAAGTTGATCGTGTCCTTGCTCGAGTAGTTGCAAGACATATAGCTGTGTCGATTGTTGGTGGCGTATCCGTGATGGGATTGCATTTTGGGAAGCTATCAATTTGAAATTTGTATATATTTTGTGTTGTCTTATTTTGATATTAAACTGGTTCTGATTTTGAATTGGGAAACTAGTTACTGCTGGTGTTATGAATTCAAACGTTTCATTTTTGAGTTTGACAGACTTTGAGGAATTCGTTTTGTTGTAAATCGATTTCTGGAATATTTTTCTTAGAAAGTTTTGCAAATTCAGTTGTGTAATTTTTGAGACCTTGTCTCTAATCTCGGGGTTGGCTTACTCACACTTTGATCCTTGAATCTGCAGAATGATTCAATATTCTGAACATACAAATCTGGGTTATAGTTAAGGGAAGACTTCATGTAGCCGTTGGAGTCAATTCAAATTTGACTCTGTTTGTATATTTAAATTAAAACTTAGATTGTGTTGGATTAGTGGTTTTACTTGTATGGTGTCTTATTGAGAGTATGTTTTGGTTGTTTGACTCCTGCTTGGTATTCTGCTTAAGTAGAACCAGTGATATGAGTGAGTCTCATTGTCAGCAGTTTGATTTATGCAGGTGAGCTATGGGGTTGAATCCATGAAGTTAAGCTTAGTATTAGAGGGGTTAAGACCTATCCTGAAATAATAATATTCTAATCTATATTTTAGTAGCATCCATATTTTAATATCTATGATAAGTATTCTATAAGGTATACATGGTTAAGGGGTGAGGGTGGCATGTAGATGCTTGTTTAGAAATTAACCAATTTGTACCCATTATAACATGAGAACATCCAGCTCTACTTCCTACTATTGATCACCCTGAGTAAGGCAAGTACATTCTACGGTTTTGTACATTTACATTCATATCTTGTACTTCTCTTATTGACACGTTGTGACACGATATCATGTACTTCTGGTATTTTCATGTTCCTGTTTTTACTTGTACTTGGGGAGGGAAAATACACTAGATATGCGACCAAACCCAAATCAGAAATTCATGTTGATAGCTTAGGCCTCGTACCGTGCACGCGGGCCCTAAGCCGTACCCATTTCATGTGCTTATTCCCGTGCTTACCCCAACGGTCACATATGCTAGCTGTATTTCAAATATTGTGCATATGTCATGTCTTGTATTTCAGGTTCAAGATTTACTTCTTGTACTTTATTTCCTGTACTTCCTGTACTTTACATTCCTGTACTTTCATGTTCTTTTTCTGTACTTTATATTTCATGTTCTCCTGTACTCTTTTTCATATCATGATGTTCTTGTTCATTACCTAGAATTATACTTTGCTCTGCTCCTGACTAGATATGTTGTAGGTGTACTTGAGGATATACCATACCACCTTATGGGCCAGAGCCCCGGATTTTAGCTGAGTAGGATGAAGCCATGATTTAGCTAGATGTTATAGGTTTAGATTTGTTTAGCTTTACATCTAGATGTTGTATATTAAGAGTTCATAGTTGTATTTCATTCTTGTTACCGGATTTGTCTCTGGAACTTTTATGTATAAATCATATTATGACTTGTGGATTATGGTGATCATTCTGGGACGGTTAGATGCTGTGATGTTTACTTTCATGTTATTCTTGGAGTTTTTTCCTTAGATGTTTACAGCTTACTACGTTGAGTCTTCCAACGTAGGCTGGGTGTGTCCGACTCATATCCGAATATTCGGGAGCGGGTCGTGACAGACTTTCTCTTAGATCTCCTGTGGACGAGGACCTCGAATCTCAAGTTTGTTCTATGCTTTGTGCCTCCACCCTTACCCCATATATAGAGGATGAGAAAATCATATTCTAGGTCATAATATGATTTCCAAAATAGAAATAAAATTAGAATCCTATTATACCCAAAATATTCCATCAATATCTTATTTTAGATTATAATATGATTTCCTAAATATGAGCCATAAAATAAGAATTCTATTATATCTAAAATAGCACAACACCAATTATGAACATCCAAATTCAGACTGGACTCCAACAGTTCTCTGGACTTAAATTTTATGAAAATTATGCTCTCATGTTTGGTGAATATATAAATATTTTCAGGAATATCTATTTCATATAAAAGGATATAACATTTTTGATTCATGATTAAATGTATTTAATAGTTTTTACCTTTTGTTTATTACTTAGTAGTTGTTTAAGGTGATTTGTAACCATTCAAGAGAACATGATTCAAATCCTATCAGTATCATACTTGTTTTTTACTTATAAATTATTTTTTGCGACCCGATCCACCTATAAAAAGATTCTTTTTAAATGTAGGAAAAAAATTAATGGAAAAGAAAACATGAAAACAATTTAAAAACAACTTTTAAAAAAAGAAAAGATGAAGAAAAAGAGAAATAAAGAAAAACTATAAAAAGATTCTTTTAAAGTATAGTAAAATAACTTCTTTTTTTACAAAAACAAAAACAAAGGAAAAATGAAAATAAAAAAAGAATTTTTTAAAGGGGAAAACAAAAACAAACAAAAACAAAACAAAAAAAACGAGGAAAATGAAAAAAGCGAAAAAGATTTTTTTTTCTAAATAAAGTACAGAAGAAATAAAACAATATTTTTTTTAAACTGAAGTTCATTTAAATCAATTTAAGAAACCAAAAAAAATCTTAAAAACGAATGGAAGGAGACAAAGAAAGTATATAAAAAAGGATTTTAAAAAATAAATTAAAACAAACAAATGAATGGAAAAAACCATAAAAAGAAAAAAAAAAGTTCTGAATAACAAATGAAAAAAGAAAAAAGAAAAAGAAGGAAAAAGGAAAAAAAAGAAAAAGAAAACTTTAAAAAGAGTATATAAAAAACAGGAAAATAAATTTATCCGAAAGGGACACGATAGTGGGTAAATTATTTATCCACACACTCACAATTTACAAAAGAAAAATTATAAGGAAACCAAGCCAATCCTAAATTTGTTGGGAAAAAAATCCGCCCCCCTAACATTCATTTAGGGGTGAGCATTATTCGGTTTTGGACCGAAAATCGAACCGAACCGAACCGAATAAGAGATTCGGTTCGGTTTTAAAAAAATTTGGTTCGGTTTCGGTTTTGAAAATACTAAATTTTCTTATTCGGTTTTGGATTTCGATTTCGGTCCTAAACCGAATAAGAAAAATTAGTTACTATATATATTTTTTTTTTTTTTTTTTTTTTGAAGCAATGGGTACTTGTGGCGAACTCGCCTCCAATGAGGCTCGAACTCCCGACCACTTGGGCCGCATGCATCTCTCTTAACCACTAGGCTAGAGGTCATTTGCTACTATATATATATATATATATATATATATATATATATATATATATATATATATATATATATATATATACCGAATATACATATGTATATACTATAGGTATATACTAAATAAATTTAGGTATATTTAGTTACTATATATATTAACAAAAAAAGTGTAAATAAACCGAAAACCGAACCGATTTAATTCGGTTCGGTTTGATTCGGTTATGGATCAATTCGGTTCGGTTTCAGTTTTGCTTATTCGGTTTTCGGTTATTCGGTTCGGTTTGAACCGAATAAACCGAATGCTCACCCCTACGTTCATTTCGTCCACAAGCATAGACAAGCACGTTTTAATTAGTCCAATGGATAACTCCAATTATAAATATATAATACTAATCATTTATAGAATTACTCATTGTAATATAAGTTTTCTTGTAATAGGGGATAAGAGGGGATAAAAGGCAACTCGAGGAGGCGATAAGGATTTGTGAGACATAACGGGGATAAGGTTTATCTATTTTTTTTTTTCATAATACAATATAATAACAACAAATCGTGATACATATGGAGATATGTACCAAAGAAGAAGTATCTTTGTTAATAAGCCAAATCTTGTGTGGATCATGCCTATGCCTATCCAATTTTCTATAACATCCAAAGATCTAATCTTTTGTGTTCATCATGTTTGCTCACATGGAGCCTCTTTTCTTTAATAGATGAGGATATGTTTTAATAGTTGCTAATTGTCAATCATTTATTTTGGAAAGCTACAAAACATTGGTACAACTTGATGTTTGATTAAGATCAAGTTAACTAAAAGACATTATCCGCTTATAAGTTGTATTCATAGCTATCCTTGTCTAAATCTTGTTGACATTACTCAAATTAGTGTGTAAATGCTCCCTTCACACGTAGTGGCTTTGCCCGGGTCCTTTGGATTATAAAGATCCATTCTCCTCCCATGACACTCAACAAACTAGTGAAAACATACTCTCTTTTTTACGTGATTTACAAATATGTTGTTTGAAATGATGTTTAGTCTCATCCAGAGCCGGCTCTACAATGCTTCTCATTTAGGCTTGGGCTAGGGCCCCACGATTTGAAGGGGCCCTATATTTTTATACAATATGTACTATATATAAATTATATAATATATATGAAGCAAAAAAAAAAAATTTAAATGGTACAATTCACTCAGTCTATGTGCCCCAATTTCGGAGACAACAATCATCTCTTCAATTATTTAATTGATCGAGACCCATTTAAATAATTTGCCTAGGACCCCAAATGTCTTGAGACAGCTCTGATATGATCTTTCTAAATTAATATTCCAATAATTAATAATTTCTAATATTTAATTAAAAATTATAAACCGGCCGCGTTTTATAGACATAATTTAATATTTCTTCTATCTAATAATTAATACCAAATATATAAAAAGAATTAATTAGCATAATCACGTTTCTTAGAGAACAATCTATTTAGAGTAGCTTATTTCTTTCCGGTTGTCCTAATCTCGAACTGTATATCTCGGAGTATACCTTAGACATGGCCGGCCCTGGGCCTGTGCCTAATGTGCATATGCACAGGGCCTCATATTTTGAGGGGCCTCCAAAAAAAAAAAAAAAAAAGGGTAGTTTTGTAATTTTATAATATAAGTTATGCCTAGATTAGCTAATTTAGCTGCTCCTATGCAATCAAAGGGCCAGCCTCCGCAAGTTCTATTCCGAGAAGTTCAGAAGTTGCAGAAGCATTTACACGGCTACTGCTACACCTCGGTATCAAAAATTTTCTATTCTTTCAATTATTTTTAGGCTATGCATCTCTAAGAACAAGAATTTTTACACATCTACAAGGACATGGCCGGCCTGGGCTTTTCTCTTCTGTGACTGTACTTTTCTAATTCTACACATCTTTCAATTATTTTTTAGAGTATGCATTTGATAGCACGGCTACACCACCTCGGAGAATAGAGATTCAGAGGATTATTTTTTAGACTATTCTTTCAATTATTTTTTAGACTGTGCATTTTTTAGACTATGCATCTTTCAATTTTTTTTATTACTGACTTATTCATAGTTAATTGATTTTTAATTTTTTTTTAGGGACAAGAAAAATAGAGATTCAGAGAATGCTTGGGTCGTGTTACAGGAATGATTCATCTCTAAGAGGTACAAATTTCTATATGCAAGTGTACCCAACCAATAATTTATTTTTCATAAGAATTTATTAAAAATAACGATGAAGAATTTTTTTTCGTTGATTAGAGTTGCATTATGAACAAAATACTAACTTAGTCATTGTTTTATTCTTCTTAATCCTTATCCGATGCAACTGTAACAGGAAATTCAGGAATGATTCATCTCTAAGAGGTACAAATTTTTTCTTAAGAATTTTATTCTCATTATGAATTTATTATTGGTTTAAGAACTGTGATCCTATTGTGAATTTAGTTTTATATTTATATGTGGAAGAACAATATCATCCCACTGGGAATAATTGGTTTGCTTTTGGATCTCAATTGAGAAAAGAATAGCTCTGACGTGGTGATAATGTGTGAATTTTGATATCATTTTGTGTATATTTTCTTACAATTATGCTATGTTGTAATACTTTTATTGATGGAAAGTGTCTATATGCAAGTGTCTAGTTTCAGATTTTTTTTTTCTTTTATATAATTTGGGAATTTGAAGATCTATTTTGTCTAGTTTCAGATATATTGTGTCTAGAATGCCTCCTACTAGAAAATTTGAATCGGGTTATTCCAAGCGCAAAAGAAAAAGCAAAGAGGAGCTTTTTGTTCAAAGTCAAAGAGGAGCTCTTGACAAATTTGTTGTCAAACAACCAATAGATGTTGAAGAGCATGTGAAAGAACCTACAGAGGCAACAACAGTAGACGTTGAAGAGCACTTGCTGGAACCGACAGAGGAAGAGCATTTGCATGTACCTACAGAAGAAGATGGTGATGTACCTGTAGAAGAAAATGCGGAGAATCATGAGGAAGAAAATGTGGTGGAACTTGGTTTGAATGGTAATGATAATGAAATTGGAGATATTGCCTTGAACATCTATGATCCTAGAAATTGGGATAGTCTTGATCCTAAATGGAGGGATTTATTGGTGAAAAAAGGTCCGGTAAGAGATTTGTTAACCGGAAAAGGCCCTAAAGATGGACTGAAAAGACGTTTCTCCTCTGAATTCTACAATAAGTACTTATCAAACGGAGAGAAGCATCATCGAAATTGGCTAGTGTATTCCAAGGATCTTGACAAGGTATTTTGCTTTTGCTGTAAATTGTTTAAGAGTCGACCACAACAAAGTCAATTAGCGCATGATGGAGTAAGGGATTGGGGACACCTGGCAAACACATTGAAAACACATGAAAGAAGTGCAGAGCATATCAATCATATGTCTATTTGGGTTGAGTTGCATGCTAGGCTGGAAAATAATCAAGTCATTGATAAAGTTGTGCAGGACCAAATCATCAAAGAAACAGAACACTGGAGGAAGGTATTGTGGAGATTGTTTGCATTCGTGAAATATTTGGCTAAACAGAGCTTGGCGTTCCGTGGAAGTAATGAGAAGATATTTGAAGAAAGTAATGGAAATTTTATGGCTTTAGTTGAAATGGTTGCCGAGTGGGATTCAACCTTGAAAGAGCATCTCCGAAGGAAACAAAATCATGAGATTCATTACCATTATCTGAGTCACAAGATTCAAAACGAGATGATACTCTTGCTAGCTTCTGAAATTAAAGGTGCAATCCTAAAAAAAATAAAAGAAGCGAAGTACTTTTCTGTAATACTCGATTGTACTCCTGATGTTAGCAAACTAGAACAGATGACATTGATATTAAGGTGTGTTGATGTCTCTACAGTTCCAATAAAGGTGCAAGAATATTTTATACAATTTTTGGTTGTGAATGACACAACAGGTCAAGGGTTGTTTGAAGAGTTGCAAAATGTGCTACATCATCTTGATCTTGATATTGATAATGTCAGAGGTCAGAGCTATGATAATGGGTCAAACATGAAGGGGAGGCACAAAGGTGTACAAAGAAAACTCTTAGACATCAATCCTAGAGCATTTTATACACCATGTGGTTCTCATTCTCTCAATTTGACACTGTCTGATATAGCAAACTCTTGCAGTAAAGCAGTAAACTTTTTTGGAGTTGTGCAACGTATTTATACATTGTTTGCAGATTCTACAAAAAGGTGGAAGATTTTGAAGGATAATCTACCAGAAAAAGGTTTCACTCTAAAATCATTGTCGACTACACGATGGGAAAGTAGAATTAATAGTGTGAAAGCAATAGTGACTCAAGCTCCTGAAATACGAGAAGCTCTACTTCAGCTTGCCGAAAGTGAGAAAGAGGCAAAGGCTAAAAGTGAAGCTACTTGTTTGGCAGAATATGAACTTGGAAATTTTGAGTTTATTGTGGGTATGGTTATTTGGTATAACATCTTGGTTAAAGTTAATATAGTCAGCAAAGAATTACAATGTGAAAATATGCGTATTGATGTGGCAATGGATAGTGTGAAGGCTCTGATTGCTTTTTTTCAAGAGTACCGAGAAGTTGGATTTGAGAAGGCTTTGGATTGTGCTAAAGAAATTGCGGCTGAATTGGATATTGATCCGGTGTTTCCCAAGAACAAAAAGAGAATAATTCGTAGAAAAAAACATTTTGATGAGATTGCTATCGAGTCTTCTGAACCGGTCCATGAAGAATCAACTCAAGAATCCTTCAGAATTCAGTACTTTGTATACATAGTTGATCAAGCAATTGGTTCATTGGAAAGAAGGTTTGAGCAATACAAGCAGTATGAAGACACATTCGGCTTCTTATTTACAGCAGAGAAGTTAAAATCATTAGATGCTGATGAACTGAAGACAAGCTGCAACAATCTTGAAAAAAAGTTAGAAAATGGTCACATTTCAGACATCGATGGTGAGGATTTATTTAATGAATTGCAACTATTACAAAAACATTTACCAGAAGAACAAGATACAGCTAGTGCAATACTAAATTTCTTGAAAAGAATGAATTGTTATCCAACTTGTTGTCTTGCATATAGAATTTTGTTGACCATTCCTGTCACAGTTGCATCGACTGAAAGAAGTTTTTCAAAATTAAAAATATTAAAATCTTACTTGCGATCAACTATGTCGCAAGAAAGATTAAATAGTTTGGCTTTGATTTCAATTGAAAATGAGTTTTTGGAAAAAATTGATCATGAAAGTTTAATTGATGATTTTGCTTCTAAGAATGCAAGAAGATCAATGTTCAAAAAGCAGTAATGCACTAGCTGTTATCTTTTTTGGTTCTCTTGGTAGTATAGTAATAGTTTCAATTTATTATTGAAGATCCATTGAAAAAGTTTTGTCAGGTAATTTTACTGTTCTATTCTTTTCGTTTTATTTATTTTATGATTATAGATTACTTCTCATTTGGGTATTGATCATTATTCATTTTGTTATATGTTCTCATCAACAGATCGATAAAAGAAGAATTGGAGGCCAAAGTTTGACAATTTAAGGGTCAGTACATCTTTTATGTAAAATATCTTTATTATATTATGTAATGTGCTTGAATATAGATAATTTGAACTTTGGTTATTTTGTTTCATAAGTATTTATAGATTCAGTTATATTATACAATCGATAATATCTCGAGAGATTCTGATAAAGACATAAAATAGTACATTAAAAAATATAAATAAATAAATTTATAGGGCCACATTTTGAGATTCGCACAGGGCCTTCAATTATTCAGGACCGGCCCTGACCTTAGATTTCACTTTTATTGTCTTCTCATATTTCATACATTTAATTTTTAGTTGGAGATATATAACAATCTTGTAATTAATTTTTCGCTTAATTTTAACTTGACCGTCAACTATTCTAGTTTTTCTACTTGATGTCCTAAACTTTTTACTCGACAACTTGACAGCATCAACTATTGAATATTTTTAACTTAATACCAAAAATTAAAAAATGACGAAATTATCCTCCTTTCCCATCCAACCCCTACCACCCCGCTCCCACAACTGCACCACCACCTCCCCGACCCATCCACCCACCCCCACCCCCGCGGCTGCCCATCCCCCCGCCCTCGCCCTGCTGCACCACCCTCCCTCTCTCTACGTGCAGCAGCGACGGCAACAACAACGACACCGCTTGCGTGTGAGGAGAGAGAGAGAGAGGAGGAGGACGAGAGTGGTGCAGCCACAGAGAGAGAGAGAGAGAGAGGTGGATGGGCAGGAGCATTTTCGCCTTTCTATTTTAGGATATTAAGTTGATGCATGTCAAAGTTTTGAATATCGAATTGAAAATATTCAATAAATTGAGAGTATCAAGTTAAAATTAAGCCTTAACTTTTTTATTGGAGATGTATAATAAACTTATTGGTAACTTACAAATATTAAATATATAAGACTGAATTTTGGACAATGAAGATTTTTTAACTACCTAGAAGAAGTATGTATTAGCGTTAGCAAATGTACATGAAATAATTTTTTATATACAAATGTTATACAAATTAATAACCTTAGTTAATTAATACGTGATTGTGCAATGGATGATATTAGTTTCGAGAGATCATAATGTAATTTAGATTCTTGGTTGAAGCTTTTATTGTTGTAAACACAAGTATTGGGATATTTTGTAAAACCTCCCCTAAATAATGGGCTAATTTGCGAAATACCCCCTAAAGATCTCGAATTGGTAAAACCCCCTTTCCGTCAAGACGCTGTTTGATTTTGGGTGACGTGGCAATCCGTGTGTGTTAAAATAAAAGTTAGACGAAAATACCCCTGCGTACGTGGCAGGGGTCCTCTAACGGTCTTCTCTCTCTCTAAAGGAGGAAACACAAATTATTATATTTACAGTAAGGAGGAAACACAAATTATTATATTTACATGAAAATAACAGCATTCAAACATCCAAATGAAGAATTTAAAATTTGTATTATAATGCATGTTTAATATCAAGTAACAATGAATTTATACGTAACAGTACTGCGAGCATGCATCATTCTTCATCAACTACGACTGCTCTACCACCACCACGAGCTCTCCTCTTAATCTCATCGACGAAAGCCTGCACGTTCCGGTCCGACGAGCCTCCCTCCGCCACCGCCCTCGCCGCCGCCTCCCTCAGCTCCGCGCACCTCCTCCTGATCCCCTCCGCCCTCCCACCGGCTGTCACCTCCGCCACGCGCCTCCCGAGCTCCTTCCTCCCCACCGGCGCCCCCAGCCTCACCCCGACCCCGTACACGTCCACCAGGAACTTCGCGTCCGTCAGCTGGTCCCCGAACTGCGGGTACGCCACCACCGGGGTCGGGGTGAGGCTGGGGGCGCCGGTGGGGAGGGAGGACTTACATCAGAACAATCTCTTAAGAGTGTATATAACTTCCTCCCTAACTAACATATGGGGAGGGGTGCACCGTTCCAGTCGCTCAAGCACTCGAGCAGGGGATCAATCACCTTCCCCTGAGAAATTGCAGCAAACACCTTGTCGAACTCCTCCCCCGGCGACCGGACCTCCTCCCCCGTCAGGAACTCGGCGCCGAGCTCCTCCCTCACGAACCGGTACAGGGGATAGGACCTGCACTCGCGGATCCTGTTGGCGACCGGGGCGGTCCCGCTCGCGACGTCGAGCCTCGCCGCCTCCACCTCCTTCGGCAGCACGGCCTACAGCTCCTCCTCGAACCCCACGATCTTGTGGAAGACGGACGACGACGAAGTCGTCGTGCCGCCGCTGGCGAGCGCGTGCTCCACGAGGACCTGCCTCAGCTTCTGCATGAGCGGGTAGGCGGAGCTGCATGGGTCGTCGACGTAGGAGAACACGTACTCCCTGTCGACCACCTCGATCAGCTCCTTCTCGCAGAACCTCGCCGCGTGGAGCTCTCCGTTGGCGCCCGCCGCCAGCGCTCTCTTCGCCGCTTGGCCGACCGCGCTCTTGACCGCGCCCTTGAGGTTCTCCTCCAGGTGGCCGAGGTCGACGGCCTGGCAGAGCGCCACCAGGAAGGTGGCGGACATGAGCTTCAGGATCTCCACCGCCTCCGCCGTCTTCCTGGACGAAATGAGCCCCAGGGAGTTGACGTCCTGGTTGTGCTGCTCCGCGCTCTGGACGTGGTTGGTCACCGGGTTGGCGAGGTACTGCAGCTCGGAGCAGTAGGAGGCCATGGCGATCTCCGCCCCCTTGAGCCCGTAGTCGAGGCTCGGGTTCCTGCCGCCGGAGAGGTTCGAGAGGAGGCCGTTGTTGTAGAAGTCGTTGACCAGCTCGGACATCTGGGCGAACATGAGCTTCCCGATGGCGGCGAAAATACCCTGCAAATTTGAATGCTGTTATTTTCATGTAAATATAATAATTTGTGTTTCCTCCTTACTGTAAATATAATAATTTGTGTTTCCTCCTTTAGAGAGAGAGAGAAGACCGTTGGAGGACCCCTGCCACGTACGCAGGGGTATTTTCGTCTAACTTTTATTTTAACACACACGGATTGCCATGTCACCCAAAATCAAACAGCGTCTTGACGGAAAGGGGGTTTTACCAATTTGAGATCTTTAGGGGGTATTTCGCAAATTAGCCCATTATTTAGGGGAGGTTTTACAAAATATCCCTTATTTTTTATTTGGTTATAACTTCTAACTTTATGAAAAGTGTAATAAACCTTACTATAAGTTGGTGAAGAGAGAATGGGCTAAAATGATTTAATTAGTGTAACAATTATTGCTATAAGCTTACACCTAATGTCCGAGCTATTTAGTGTTGTGGTATTATAGTGGACATCCGAAGGGGTCGCCAAGATTCGAGCGTCCCAATTATGTGCATGTGTGTGTGGGGGGGATTTAAAAAAAAATAAATAAATAAACCTGATAGGTATATTGGATCATATGATCTCCCTAAGTGAGCCTAACAGTAAAAAAAGGGATTTTTTGACTTTCATCCCACTTGCTAATATGAATTTGTACTTACATCCCTCTTTTTAATTTTTTTAGACTTACATCCCACTTTTCGTCACGAAAAACATTCATTTTATCACAAAAAGTATTTATTTTGTCACGAAAAATACCTTTAGTGACGAAAAGTGAAATGTAAGTCTAAAAAAATAAAAAGTGGAATGTAAGTACAAAGTCATATTAACAAGAGGTTTTAGCACGTCATTCAGTTATTAAAGCCATGCCAAGGCCACCCTAATTCATGGGCGTTGTTGGTTGCTAAGAATGTGAGAGGGCTGAAGAAAGGGAAAATGAAACTTGATCTAGGGTAAAATGGTATCTCATTTTTATCATATTCTTTCTTGCTGGATACGGAGTGCGGAACACAACAATATATGAACCAATTCTGACCAGTCGAAATTCGTTAGGACTGAAATAAATCATAGTATCCCGCAATGTACAATCACAAACAACACCACAATCCCAACACATAATTTTTATTTGGAAATCCAATGGTGAAGAAAATTACGGAACGATTGAAGTGCAATCCAAAATAGCTATCCACTGTTGAAATAAAAGAATACATCACTCTACAACTTCTCTTGCCAATTCGAAACGAATCTATCACAACTGCTCAAATGACGGAAACTGAATAAGAACGAAAAACAAGGCCTACAATGTGTCTTTGAACCATCTCCTCCAAAGTCTTCTTCGGTCTCCATATCCCCCCACCCCCACCATTCTTTTGAAAGTTGTACAATTTCTCCATACGAATTGCTTAGGAATTTGGGGTTAAGAAACCCCCATTAAATTAGCCTAAAAAACTCCTAAAAAAGGCCAATTAAATTTGACCTTCCTATTGATCAAAAACTCAATTCAATCTATTGTATCCACACAGGACTAGTATGTTGTCGGTATACCGGTTCCTACATATATTTCTATTAAGGAATAACCGGAATGCTGGTTGCATACCGGTCGATTGCACAAGAACTTTTCAGGAAGACCTAGAATGCTACCGGCATACTGGTTATGTTGTTCCTGACCCATCCCTGGTTGTACTCCGCTCTAATTTAAGTCATGTTCTACACGAATGCCACTCGTCGTACTTCGGAATGACATCCAAATAGGAGGGAACACATCCCAATAATTTTCTTTTCTTTTTCTCACTTTTCACCGAAAGAAAACTAGCACGTCCTAAATTTCCAAATTCATCTAGATCATGTTGCTTACAATCGTATTAGAAGCCAGGGAAATGATTATCCAAAAATAAGTCACCAGTTAAGATTTATTGAACTGAGAACAAGGGAAATATGGTGCGGATCCACTTGTATCATCGGTACACCCTTAGTAGATTACTTCTCAATTCAGTGATTTCGGATTCACTCATAAAAATGAATGATTGAGATGCTATTGGTTGTTTCATGAAATAGTAATGAAATGAAATTTTCACTTCCCATGTTTATGTATTTGAACCCAGTCATTGAATTTCCATTCCTAAGATTTCAAAATTGAAGGAGACAGAAGGTTTAGAAGAATCTAGGCACTGCCTGTTGTATGACATTTGGAAAAATCAAATTCATTTCCAAAGGTTATTCCTATTGGCCTTTGATTACTCAATTAAATGACTATTTATTTAGTCATTATATTCATATAATTCATATTAAATGTCTATTATTTGTTGTGTCGAATATGGCCAGATTTATTAGCCCTCTTAAATTCAATTCATTGTATATTAAGATTACCCGTTGGTTAGAGTGTATATATAGATGTTATTCGGCTGAGTGTGGGAGTGAAAATTACAACAAGTCCTATACTCTTTCTCTTAAATAATCTTTCATTTACGTTTCCTACTATAAATTATCTCCTTCGACTCCTTTAATTGTTTATTCCATTCTTCTCTGGACAAAGTTAAGTTCGGATCATTTTTTCGGAGTTGTGTGCAACAACGGAAAGCCGGGTAGCAAGGAGGTTTTACTTACAGGAGGATTCAAGATAGAGTCTGCAAATAGACCTCGTATAATCTTTTAGGACAATGTTTCGTGCATGACTTTTCCGTAGACCGGTAACTCTAACCCTTTATTATTTTTCTATTCTATATTTCAGGATGACAAAAGTAAATTTTTTAACAATCTAAGAGATTATGCGAGTTACTATTTTCATGTCATGGGTAACGTAAACAAATATTTGATACATTTTTTTACGTACCTTGAGAAAATTGATACACTTTCTAAAACGCGATCGATATCCCATCATGATATTTACTTAAGGGAAGGACGGTGATGTTGGGTGGTGATATCTGTTACCTTTGGGTTATAGTGCATCGCCATATTTTTTGGATTTCATATAGATTGTATAGGAATTGGTGAGTTTAGTATATTTTCATCTAAGATTGGGATACCATTTGTTAACATCTGCAAATGTTTTTTTTTCTCTATACTTCTTCTTGATAGAAGATCTTTGGATTTTAACACAATAAAGTGGTTTAAACACGTGATATCATATTCAACTTTTGCATTCCCATACGTTATTTCCTTTTCCTTGTTGATTCAATTGTTAGTAGAAGAATTTTAATATCAGGCCTGGGTGATTAAATGTCTTTATCAGCCTTTGATTTAGTCTTACAGAATAGTGTTGGTTAACATGTTGAATAATATTTTGCCTGACCATCCATGTTTGCACTACATGCTGGCAAAATTTATAGTTTGAAAAGTTTTCATCTGATGAACGACACTATGATCATTTAAAGTTCAACCGATTAAGGAAACGAATAAATATTTTGTGATATATGTAATATTAGCCAGACCATTAATATTTTGACATCTCTATTAGTATACTATTTGGCATATTTTTTTCTCCCAAGAATGATGTAGGTAATTTTTTTTGGTAACCATTAACAATATAATATTGGGATTCTCACTGACTGCAGTTAAATGTTGATGTGTCTTATGTCAAGGGATTGAAATTTGTTTTTAATAACTTATTATGTCCAAAGCTAACCTTATAATCAAAGGTTAGTGGAAGTAACTGTGTTTCAACCGTGTAAGTGACACTTTCGATCTGATTGGTTGGTTGTTTAGATCTTGCCGAATGAAATTCCTACTCGGCCTCTATTTACAATTTCATCAACTTACGATTATGTTTGTCAATTTGGATAGACCTTTCCAGATGTAAATTATTTCAATGTATTCATGAAACACATGTACGACACAAAAGGGGTTGGACACATCCTTCTGGCTACGATCTTGGTGTGTCATGGTGTATTTAGTTTTTGGAATGTTTATGTTGTGTTAGTACACAATCCACCAAAAACTCTTAACCCAGCCATCGGTTTCGGACTGTAGCACCCAAATCCTGATTTAAATTCGTTTCTCCAAAACTAGTTAGTTTTATTAAGTTTATTAAGAGTATAATTTTCAAATAAGCTTTTATTTAGGAGAATGGATTTAGTTACTATTAACAGCTATATAAATTCTAATGTTCTTATTAGCCCGACCAAGCTCAGCTATTTGTCTCCTCTTTGTCTCAGTCTTATAACCATCAGCTGCGAGCTTCAGGTACAGAAAGGTGGATTGGTTAAATTAAGTTGCAGGAATGTAGTCCTTGACGATATTCGGAACATGGTTCATGTTCTTGAGGTGTCCCGTACCTTGAGTGTACAAGGACGTGCTAAGCTGGTTAGCATAAGTCACAGGATTTTTTACCTCAGAATTCTTCCTCTGGCGCAAGTTAGCAACTGGTGTAGGTTGCGCTTGATACATCTTATGTTTTCCCGAGGTTGACCCTAAATGGCACATGTTGATATAGGTGCACAAGTCTGATAGGGGAGCTACTTGTGCATCTATTTGAGATACTAGATGTAAGCCCTCTAGATTTTTAGGGTTATTTTAAATTTTTAAATAATTTATTTTCGATAAATATCTTTATTATAATTAGCTTTGATAACTAAATATATTATTCGTGACTTTAATTTTTGGAGCGCCAGAGATGTCATCCCCTCGAAACGCTCTTTATGATTTTTGTTCTAGACAAATTTATCTTTCTGTTGATATACCATGTCCCACCCAAACTTGTTCCCATGTGCTCTATTTGCTTCGCAGAACTTTCGGGTCAAATTAGGCCATTTGAATTATTATTAAATTCCCACTTTTACTTTTTATCATCATGTATACCTTACCGTAACTTTTAATTTAGGAGCGCAAGACTAGTTATTTTTTCCAAACCAACTTGTCATGCATGATCTACTCGAGACACTCTCCGTCCATCACATTCGTGTCCCACTCAGACACACTCTCTTGTGCTTCATTTTTATCGCACAATTTTTCGGACAATTGACCCAATCTCAAATTACACCACCGAGTCACATTTAATTTCAACTTGTATTGGAGACACCATTTGACCCAAACTGGACGATCCAAGTTATGGACGCGGACCATTTTGAGCCTACTACCCACGTGCCACTTGTGTCCCATCCAATTGAGTCCCCGTATACTATTTATTTATCCATGATTATAAATGACCAATTTAAGTCATTTTAATTACCGGGACCTAATTAGACCCAATTGCGACCCGACCCGACTCAAGTAGACCCAACACCAAACACCATGACAACATCCATCATCCATACCCAAACACACAACACCAATAAAGTAATTCTACAAAACACCAAACACCCAAACATCACTATCACCCTATATTTAAAACACACTCCCATCACTATCACCATTACTATCATTACTCTCTCTCTCTCTCTCTCTTTTCTCTCTCCCAAACAAACCCCTTCCTCCTTCAGCCGAACAAGCTCACCCCCCTTTCTAACATGTCACCATCACATACTTTCTCTCTTCCTTAATTCAAACACACACACATCACTATCATCCTTCTCTCCTCCTTTATTAAAACACACACCCTCACCATCTCTCTCTCACTCCCACACCACCCCCATACCCGACAAGAGAAGCACCCCCCCTCTCCATTCGGTCCCCTCTCTCTCTTTTCTTCCTCTCATCATCTCTCACTCTCACACTCCCCTTCCTTTCAAAACCGAAAGCTTCCCCCCCCCCACTTCTCCTTCTCCATCAACAACTCCTTCACCACCACCACTCCCACACTTCACCACCACCTCCACCACCACAGCCGCACCACCACCACAGCTACCCCCTCCCCCTAGGCCGACGGCAGCTCACTCCCCCCATTGGCCGAGAGCACCCCACCACCACATCCACCATCATCTCCATCACCCCCCTCTCTTCTTCTTCCTCTTCATCATCATCTCCATCACTCACCACCACCATCACAGCCTCCCTCTCCCCTAGGCCGGCCATAGCAGCCCCTCCCCTTGGCCGGAGCACCACCACCCCCTTCACCATCATCCCTCCATGGTATACTCTCTCTCCTCCTTCCCTATTTCTTGAGTATACATATATATATGTATAGATATATGTATAATCTTCATTATGTATATATTTGTGAATGAATGATTAACAATGTGATTAGATATATACATTACATACTTTGTGGTTGTGAAGGAATGGGTTTTTATCATAATTTATTGTGTGTTCATGTGTACAAATGCAATATGGGAGATTGGTTTCTAAACCTTGTTATAAGAACCCATGTACATACTTGAATATATAATGTTAAGTATATATATATATACTCTACCATACGTACATGTTCTATGTATAAATATATATATATATATACTCTTGTGTACATACATGTATACACTTACTCTACCATTTATGTGTTAATGTAGATATTGTGGATGGTTCATATATATATCAAATGGTCTATATACATATTGATAGTTTCATGTATAAATCTATGTTCAAATGGTTTATATATATACAAATGATTTTACAAAAATATCTATGTACAAATGGTTTCTCTTGTCTTCATATGTATACACCTAAATAAATGGTATCGTTTCATTATGTATAAATATATATATACTTTTCAAATATATATAAATACTCTTCCCATATATGTATATACATATATATACACTTTTTCAAATATATATGTAAAATACTTTTATATAAATAAAAAATAGATACTTTGTCTCTATGTAAATATATATGCAAATATATTTTCTCTACATATATATTCCCGTAAATACGTATATATTTTCGTATGTAAGTATATATATTTTCGTATATACATCCCTTTGTATATAACTCTTATATATTTTCTATATACATTTTCATAGATATAACTCATATATATATTCTCCTATATATGTTTCCTATATATATATATATATATATATATATATATATATATATATATATATATATATATATATATATATATATATATATATATATATATATATATATATATATATATATATATATATATATATATTACATTTTTATATATAACATTTTCGTATATATACTTTATATATATTTTTTCGCGTATGTGTATATACGTGTATACGTATATGCGTATGCACAACTTTGTGTGTGAATGGAAATGTAAATCATGAATGTTGGTTTAACTTATCGTAAAGCGTGGTTGTTGTATTTGTAGATACACCAGATGATACGATCTTGATTGAGGAGCCTAGATCTTCGCTTGCGCCTCCCGGAGTTTCAGGCAAGTATACCTTGCCTTGTATTACTGATTTTATTCATTCATATTTATATTATGTTCCCTCGCTAGAGTGGACGTTGTTGTGTGTCCGAGAGATGTCTTGGATACAGTCGATAACGGTATTGTCATCGAGTTTCATGTACTCGACTTAGTCCTAGGAGACCTTCCTTAAGTTGTGGAATCATAATCATGATTCCCATGACCTTGACACGTGTTACGACACGACATTGAGTGAGTTCGTACCATGGCACGGGCTTGCGCATCTGGCTAGCTACCAGTGCAAGGGCCCATGCTCTGGTACATAGAATGGTTAGGTATGTCTAGTAATTGTGACCTTGCGTTGAGAGTCGGAATGATCAAGTGGTGGATACGACTTGTGCATTCCGAGGGATAGGGGAAGACAATTAATAGACGTATGGGACAGCCAAAATATCTGAAAAAGGGCCAAGTCGCTCAGTGTTGCCCGGATGAGTGGGACCTCGGCTCGTAATCCGACGTCGGCCCGTGCTTCGACGCCAAAGCCTTATTACCTACCCATACGTACTAGGGTTGTCTTCAAAGTGCATTCACTTAGCTGGTTAGTTCACCCTTTTCAGTTATTCAGTATTTACTTTATGGCATGTTTCCTCTGTATCTTGCTATGTCCTCTGAGGACCTGGTTGCTTTCCAGATTTAGACGAGCACTTACAGTTGACTGGGTGCGAACCGGGACTTGAGACAGGACTTGCTGCAGTAGACGACGAGGTGCTTCCTGAGGAGTTTCCTTGACTCAGGGTATGGTGTTGTTTAGGTTATGAGCATCATTATCTAGTTAGTCGATGCTTATGACTAGTTATCTTTCTGCTTTCAGTATTTTTTATTCAGTGTTGTACTCCGTGGGCTTGTACCCACCAGACTATTCAGTTGTATTTATTTCAGAATCCATGTTATTTTAGTTTTATATTTCAGCATTACTTTCTTTGTTCCTGTGGATGAGATCTAGATGTTACCACTTGCCTGTGTAGTATAGTTATTTTTACAGCATAGTACGCCTAAGTGATTCCATTAAATTGGGCAGCTCACTCTAGGTCGTATCAGCTGGCCAGGTTATGTCCTAATCCCATATGTTTTGGGAGCGGGGCGTGACATGGTTTTAGTGGTGGCCTATGCAGGTCTCGTTTATCGTTTCGGTTACATTATTGTGCCGATTCGAGCCTGCAATTAGGATTAGCAGTGTTAGGATCTCATCCATTTGTGATTATCGCCTTTGAACCTCAACTCGTATTCTATTGCTAATTTCTTTGTATCCTGCTTCCTTCTGTCCTTTTTGTAATAGAATTATGTTTATTGCAGAGAGATGAATTTGCGTAGTGGACGTACGACTTATGGCGTTGCCCCAGCATCCGACACCGAACCCAGTGACGACAGGACTCCAGCTCCATCAGCGGACCATATTCCGGAACATGTTACAACCTTCCTGACGACTCCACCGATTCACGTGGAACTTGTACCGCAGCCTTCACCAACTCACCAGGAGGGTCAGACTTCACCGGCACCGATCCAGCAGGAGATTCCTTTGCCTCCTCCGTCTTCTTTTACACCTCAAATGCCGTGCGTGACACTTGTTCCCCCAATGGCTCAGCAGGAGATGTTCCAGTTCTTTCAGATGATAATGCAAGCACAGTGGCAACAGACCAAAGCTTTGATACAGAGTATGACGACGATCCTAAAGAGGATACCTGCACCGCAGCCTGCATCAACTCACCAAAGGAACGTGGCTATAGACGAGCATGATGCGGAGTTCAGACGCACTCAGGCGAGGAACTCGTATGCAGAAACGTTAGAAGAAGACAGAGTCCAGGAGGCCATCAGCCGGGATCCATTGATTCAGAGGTACCCACTACCACTGACGCACTAGCTGGAGGACAACATGGAGGACCGATCAGGCATTCAAGAGAGCACATTCAGCAGAGAGCCGTTCTGTGCCAAGCGAAGGAGTTCAAGACTTGTTACTATTACGGCAAGATGGGGCACATTCAGAAGGAGTATAGAAAGAGGTTATGGTTGTGCTTGAAGTGTGGATCGAAGAAACATCATGTTATGAGATGTCCATGGCATCGGGGCATGAATCAGCAGTTAGTCTCGACACCAGTTCTGCCGGAAAGGGGTATGTTTTACATTGACTATTTAATTATTATATTTATGTGCTGTTATATATGATGTGTCTAATTTCGAGGACGAAATTCTGTAAGGTGGATAGATTGTAAATCCTCTTAAT
Organism: Iris pallida; assembly: GCA_029216955.1. Classification (NCBI taxonomy): domain Eukaryota; kingdom Viridiplantae; phylum Streptophyta; class Magnoliopsida; order Asparagales; family Iridaceae; genus Iris; species Iris pallida. The sequence goes on along the minus strand of JANAVB010031019.1, from coordinate 994,304 downwards.
TTTTAGGGTTATTTTAAATTTTTAAATAATTTATTTTCGATAAATATCTTTATTATAATTAGCTTTGATAACTAAATATATTATTCGTGACTTTAAATTTTGGAGCGCCAGAGATGTCATCCCCTCGAAACGCTCTTTATGATTTTTGTTCTAGACAAATTTATCTTTCTGTTGATATATCATGTCCCATCCAAATTTGTACCCTTGTGCTCTATTTGCATCGCAGAACTTTCGAGTCAAATTAGGCCATTTGAATTATTATTAAATTCCTACTTTTACTTTTTATCATCATGTGTACCTTACCGTGACTTTTAATTTAGGAGCACAAGAGTAGTTATTTTCTCCAAACCAACTTGTCATGCATGATCTACTCGAGACACTCTCCGCCCATGACCTTCGTGTCCCACTCAGACACACTCTCTTGTGCTTCATTTTTATCGCACAATTTTTCGGACAATTGACCCAATCTCGAATTACACCACCGAGTCACATTTAATTCTAACTTGTATTGGAGACACCAATTTGACCCAAACTGGACGACCCAAGTTATGGACGCGGACCATTTTGAGCCTACTACACACGTAACATTTGTATCCCATCCAATTGAGTCCCCGTGTACTATTTATTTATCTATGATTATAAATGACCAATTTAAGTCATTTTAATTACCGGGACCCAATTAGACCCAATTGCGACCCGGCCCGACTCAAGTAGACCCAACACCAAACACCATGACAACATCCACCATCCATACCCAAACACACAACACCAATAAAGTAATTCTACAAAACACCAAACACCCAAACATCACTATCACCCTATATTTAAAACACACTCCCATCACTATCACCATTACTATCATTACTCTCTCTCTCTCTTTTCTCTCTCCAAAACAAACCCCTCCCCCCTTCAGCCGAACAAGCTTACCCCCCCTTTTTAATATGTCACCATCACATACTCTCTCTCTTCCTTAATTCAAACACACACACATCACTATCATCCTTCTCTCCCCCTTTATTAAAATACACACCCTCACCATCTCTCTCTCACTCCCACACCACCCCCATACCCGACAAGAGCAGCACCCCCCTCTCCATTCGGCCCCCTCTCTCTCTCCTTCCTTTCATCATCTCTCACTCTCACACTCCCCTTCCTTTCAAAACCAAAAGCTTCATCCCCCCCACTTCTCCTTCTCCATCAACAACTCCTTCACCACCACCACTCCCACACTTCACTACCACCACCACCACCACAGCCGCACCACCACCACAGCCACCCCCTCCCCCTAGGCCGGCGGCAACTCACTCTCCCCTTTGGCCGAGAGCACCCCACCACCACATCCACCATCATCTCCATCACCCCCCTCTCTTTTTCTTCTCTTCATCATCATCTCCATCACTCACCACCACCATCACAGCCTCCCTCTCCCCTAGGCCGGCCATAGCAGCCCCTCCCCTTAGCCGGAGCACCACCACCCCCTTCACCATCATCCCTCCATGGTATACTCTCTCCTTCTTCCCCATTTCTTGAGTATACATATATATGTATAGATATATTTATAATCTTCATTATGTATATATTTTTGAATGAGTGATTAACAATGTGATTAGATATATATATATTACATACTTTGTGGTTGTGAAGGAATGGGTTTTTATCATAATTTATTGTGTGTTCATGTGTACAAATGCAATATGGGAGATTGGTTTCTAAACCTTGTTATAAGAACCCATGCACATACTTGAATATATAATGTTAAGTATATATATATATATACTCTACCATACGCACATGTTCTATGTATAAATATATATATACTCTTGTGTACATACATGTATACACTTACTCTACCATTCATGTGTTAATGTAGATGTTGTGGATGGTTCATATATGTATCAAATGGTTTATATACATATTGATAGTTTCATGTATAAATCTATGTTCAAATGGTTTATATATATACAAATGATTTTACATAAATATCTATGTACAAATGGTTTCTCTTGTCTTCATATGTATACACCTAAATAAATGTTATCGTTTCATTATATATAAATATATATATATATATATATATATATATATATATATATATATATATATATATATATATATATATATATATATATATATATATATATATATACTTTTCAAATATATATAAATACTCTTCCCATATATGTATATACATATATATACACTCTTTCAAATATATATGTAACATACTTTTATATAAATAAAAAATAGATACTTTGTCTCTATGTAAATATATATGCAAATATATTTTCTCTACATATATATATTCCCGTAAATACGTATATATTTCCGTATATACGTATATATATTTTCTTATATACATCCCTTTCTTATATATTTTCTATATACATTTTCGTAGATATAACTCATATATATATATATTCTCGTATATATGTTTCCTATATTCTCGTATATATGTTTCCCGTAAATATGTATATATGTTTCCTATATATGTTTCCTATATATATATGTTTCCAATATATATATATATATATATATATATATATATATATATATATATATATATATATATATATATATATATATATATATATATATATATATATACTTTTATATATCCTTGTATACAATTTCGTATGTACATTTTTATATATAACATTTTCGTATATATACTTTTTATATATATTTTTTCGCGTATGTGTATATACATGTATACGTATATACGCATGCACAACTTTGTGTGTGAATGGAAATGTAAATCATGAATGTTGGTTGAACTTATCGTAAATCGTGGTTGTTGTATTTGTAGGTACACCAGACGATACGATCTTGATTGAGGAGCCTGGATCTTCGCTTGCGCCTTCCAGAGTTTCAGGCAAGTATACCTTGCCTTGTATTACTGATTTCATTCATTCATATTTATATTATGTTCCCTCGCTGTAATGCATGTGGTTCGTATTACGTATTTTTGGAATACGTATACGTATTTATTCTTGTATTGCATGATTTCCTTGCTTCATTTCCTCCTTAGGCTTGGTTTATTCTCGGTTTGGGTTGGCTTGGTTCGGTTTGGGATTGCTCTTGGTTCATCATAAACCAAGGGGTGAACCCCCTACCTACCACCACCACTCATATTTATTACCTATTCTTCTTCTCTCTCTTCATTAATCTCTTCTTCTTCCATTTACTCCCTTCACCTACCAGAGAGAGAAGAGAGAGGACTAGGCAAGTGCAACTTGCTTCCACAAGAGAGCCCATTTTTATTGTTCCATTAGCTTCTTCTCATATTTCTAAGACACATTAGAACTTGTCATTTTCTATTTCGAGGCTTTAATTTTTGTAGATCTAGAAATTTGTTATTTTCGGATTTTGGTGGTTTTGATCTATCAAACTTCTTTGTTTTCAACTTTGATGGTTCCATGTTGTAGAGAATTTTATTCTATCCAATTTTGACCTTTGAAAAGTTGGATTTGGACTTGTTTTGACCAAGTTATGGACTTTTGAAGCTTGGGTTCAAACCATGGAGTTCTTGCTGATTTGGAGAAGACAGTGAGCAGTGTGCACGAGCTTTTTAGCTTGCGCCACTGAGTTGCGTGCACTCTTTAGCGCAGCGCAGTCTGACTCATACGCTGTCTTGATGAGGAGTCGTATGGAGTACATATGCTGCCTTGAAGAGGAGTCATATGGACCTCATACGCTGCCTTGATGAGGAGTCGTATGAAGTACATACGATGTCTTGATGAGGAGTCGTATGGACCTCATACGCTGCCTTGAAGAGGAGTCGTATGGACCTCATACACTGCCTTGATGAGGAGTCGTATGGAGTACATACGCTGCCTTGAAGAGGAGTCGTATGGAGTCCATACGCTGCCTTTTGGAGACGTATGTCTTGCATACGCTGACTTGAGCGTAGCCTGACTTGAGCGTAGCCTGACTTGAGCGCAGCCTGACTTGAGCGCAGCCTGACTTGAGCGCAGCCTGACTTGAGCGCAGTCTGACTCAGGCGCAACCTGATGTTTAGACGCAACTGGACCTGACCCCACTTGCCTTGGCGCCACCTGTTACCCTGGCGCAACTTGGCTAATGCCACTTGTTGGTCATAGTACCCTTTGCTCCCCCCTGGGGCGCATTATGTCCACATATTCCCCTTTTTATGATTTTTGCACCCATTTTATATCCTTACGCCTTTTGATGTAAACTCGACATGAACCCGATGTGATCATGACATTATTTATGAATGTTAATTGGAACAAGGCTTAGTGATGGAATTGCATGATTGGTGACCCGCCGTGGTGCACTCTTGACAAGTAATTTGACATGATAATTCTTGATGGTGGTCCGTTGTGACGCACTCTTGCCTTGATAAGTAATCTTGATAAGTAACATGACATTATGGTGACCCGCCGTGGTGCACCCTTGACAAGTAATATTGACATGATAACCGTGATACGCTGTTGCGACGGCTAACCTGACATGCTAAGTGAATTCTTGACACCGTGGGTGATTGTATTGAATATGCTTGTATAAGCAACCAGTCTTGTCTCGCATCATGTCTAGGACATGTATCCCTGGTTACCACGGTCAGGGATTCATACCGAATCTGACTAGGTTAATGACTAGATTGATCAAGTAGAGCATATAGAGAGGTATTCCGGCTACAAGCAATCCCGTTATCTGGGCGCCTTCCTTGATGGACTTGTAGCCTGCCGACGATTAGGGCACATTTCCAGCTCACTGTTATATGGGGCACTACATGAAACGATTACTATGCATACTGTCATGTGTTGCATCTAAGTCACCTAACAAGGCATGATAACTCTAAGCTTGAACCTTGCGTCTGGATAACCGGGATAGTCTGCAGGGCTTGTGGCCGTAGGCGTACCTCATTGCATCTTGCTAGTAACTAAGCTTGTGATAACCCTAGTTAGTTAAGTATCAAGCCGTACTCTTTGCTTGGCCGTGAATGATGGATGGAGTCCTATCTTGTCTAGTCTTGCCCAGATTCGGTATATAGATATCTCCGGACATGCTTGTTTATGCTTTACTTTATCGATAATTGGTTCGAGGCTAAGTTCTGTTCAGGTGAAGGGTTACAACCCCGGTCCTTGTTTGGTTTACGGGTTGTAACTTGGTTACCGGAATAGTCCTTTAGTTATCTTATCGTTTATCATCCTGTTTTCTTTAACTCATGTCTTATGTTATTTCACCTATGATTTATGTGCTGACATGCTGGTTTTAGTTCTTAAGTGAAGCCTCCTTTGTGGCACTTGCACTTTCTGGGGTCTGACCCAGCTGGTTTTGTATGGCCAGATTTTGGAGCAGCTACCGAGGATCTCCCAACCTTCCTGCCAGATGGTAAACACTAGAAGGAATTCCGGCAACGAATGGGCTTTACTTTGCTCTCCCACTCCCTTGTAAAAATATTCTTTTGAGGCGTTTAGCCGTCGAGCAAGTGTTAGCTCGTTTGCAACTTTACTTACTGTCTGCCTACGGGCTGTAACATAATTGGCAACCTAGGGTTGATCATGTATGACTGAAACTCTTGCTAGTCCTCATATTTTGTAACGACTAGCTTCATGATCAGCCGAATATGTAATGTTTGGGATGCCTTACTATTGTATATTTGGTGATCTTACATCTTGTAATATTTATTTGCTTTCTTGTGATTGAGACACTAGGCTTGTTCTTGACCTTAAGAGACTGATGGCTTGTAGATAAACCCTCATGTATCTAGACAGCCGTGACCGTATAGCGAGATGGATTCCATTTCATATACGTAGCTGGCTATGTCTGCCCCCGCTCTCCAGTATTCTGGTTCTGGGGCGTGACACGGTTTAAGTGGTGGCCTATGCAGGTCTTGTAAATCAAGATATGTGAGAGTTTACCGAATAGATGTCTCAATCAGTATTCGTCCTTGATCTCTGCTCGTATCTTCTGAATTCCTGAAATTCTTGTCCTGATCACCTGCTTGTAATCGTTGATCTGTTCTGGTCCTTCCTTATTGTTTCTATGTCGTCTTCTTCAGCGGCATTGAACCTGGACCTGCCGATCAGCAAGGCGGATCACCTCCCGTTGACCAGCAGCAACCAAAAGATCAGGCCCAGTACTCAGGAGCAGCCTCCCGAGTCGTACCTCGACAGCACCAGCCCTGGCAGTCAGGGCTTTGACAATTGGAACTCCGAGGCAGGCGGCCTCAGTAACGTCGGTTCAGCATTCAGCCCCGACGTCCCCTCCGCAACAGAGGCAGAAGCAGTCTTCTGCAATGGGCTGTACTTATTGTGGGAAGCCCGGACACGTTGTTTCGGAGTATCGCAGAGCACAGGGATTGTGTTTGGCTTGTGGGGTACTGGACCACAAGATAGGGTCCTGTCCGAATAGGGCCAGTTCATCATCGGCCTTCTCTAGTCCCTCGGTAAGGGGACCAGCACCAGCACCAGCACCAGTACAGCAACAACAGCAGTACCAGCCTCCGAGGCCATTGCCGCCTCAGACCCAAGTATTCCAGCAGCAGGAACCCCAACAGTATGTCCTGGTCCAAGCTCAGACTCAGAATCGGCAGAAAGGTAACTGTGTTCTATTGTCTTGCTTTCCGCCGTCGTTATACGGGACACATGTCATATTTTATGTATCCTAATTACAACGATATATCCCGGGCCCGAGCCATGTCCTAGATCATTCGAAAATGATTATTGGTACCAACCTTTTCGTATGAGGAGAGGCCCGTGTCCCTGTTTGACCAAAGAGAGAGACCTCAAGCGCAAGACTATCAGCTTAGTTCGTGTTGCTTGAGTTTATCGCTCTTTGGGTGAGTTAACGTGGGAGCGTGAGGATGATATCCGATCGCGATATCCCGACTTGTTTGACTCGTGAGGTATAATATCTTCTTATGCCTCATGCCTTCGATTCCTTGCTTGAATGAGTGATTGTCTACCTAGTTATAGCTTGTATGTGATTAATGTAGCTTGTCATTGCTCCTCTAGCCTCTTGATTAAATTTCGAGAATAGAATTCTTTTAAGGTAGGTAGAGTTGTAATGCCTGTGGTTCGTATTACATATTTCTGGAATACGTGTACGTATTTATTCTTGTATTGCATGATTTCCTTGCTTCATTTCTTCCCTGGGCTTGGTTTATTCTCGGTTTGGGTTGGCTTGGTTCGGTTCGGGATTGCTCTTGGTTCATCATGAACCAAGGGGTGAACCCCCTACCTACCACCGCCACTCATATTTATTACCTATTCTTCTTCTCTCTCTTCATTAATCTCTTCTTCTTCTTCCATTTACTCCCTTCACCTACCAGAGAGAGAAGAGAGAGGTCTAGGCAAGTACAACTTGCTTCCACAAGAGAGCCCATTTTTATTGTTCCATTAGCTTCTCCTCATGTTTCTAAAACACATTAGAACTTGTCATTTTCCATTTTGAGGCTTTAATTTTTGTAGATCTAGAAATTTGTTATTTTTGGATTTTGGTGGTTTTGATCTATCAAACTTCTTTGTTTTCAAGTTTTGATGGTTCCATGTTGTAGAGAATTTTATTCTACCCAATTTTGACCTTTAAAAAGTTGGATTTGGACTTATTTTGACCAAGTTATGGACTTTTGAAGCTTGGGTTCAAACCATGGAGTTCTTGCTGATTTGGAGAAGACAGTGAGCAGTGTGCGCGAGCTTTTTAGCTTGTGCCACTGAGTTGCGTGCGCTCTTTAGCGCAGCGCAGTCTGACTCATAAGATGACTTGATGAGGAGTCGTATGGAGTACATACGCTGCCTTGAAGATGAGTCGTATGGACCTTATACGCTGCCTTGATGAGGAGTCGTATGGAGTACATACGCTGCCTTGATGAGGAGTCGTATGGACCTCATACGCTGCCTTGAAGAGGAGTCGTATGGACCTCATACGCTGCCTTGATGAGGAGTCGTATGGAGTACATACGCTGCCTTGAAGAGGAGTCGTATGGAGTCCATACGCTGCCTTTTGGAGACGTATGTCTTGCATACGCTGACTTGAGCGTAGCCTGACTTGAGCGTAGCCTGACTTGAGCGTAGCCTGACTTGAGCGCAACCTAACTTGAGCGCAGCCTGACTTGAGCGCAGCCTGACTTGAGCGCAGTCTGACTCAGGCGCAAACTGATGTTTAGGCGCAACTGGACCTGACCCCACTTGCCTTGGCGCCACCTGTTATCCTGGCGCAACTTGGCTAATGCCACTTGTTGGCCATAGTACCCCTTGCTCCCCCCCTGGGGTGCATTATGTCCCCATATTCCCCTTTTTATGATTTTTGCACCCATTTTATATCCTTACGCCTTTTGATGTAAACTCGACATGAACCCGATGTGATCATGACATTATTTATGAATGTTAATCGGAACAAGGCTTAGTGATGGAATTGCATGATTAGTGACCCGCCGTGGTGCACTCTTGACAAGTAATTTGACATGATAATTCTCGATGGTGGTCCGTTGTGACGCACTCTTGCCTTGATAAGTAATCTTGATAAGTAACATGACATGATGGTGACCCGCCGTGGTGTACCCTTGACAAGTAATCTTGACATGATAACCGTGATACGCTGTTGCGACGGCTAACCTGACATGCTAAGTGAATTCTTGACACCGTGGGTGATTGTATTGAATATGCTTGTATAAGCAACCAGTCTTGTCTCGTATCATGTCTAGGACATGTATCCCTGGTTACCACGGTCAGGGATTCATACCGAATCTGACTAGGTTAATGACTAGATTGATCAAGTAGAGCATATAGAGAGGTATTCCGGCTACAAGCAATCCCGTTATCTGGGCGCCTTCCTTGATGCACTTGCAGCCTGCCGACGAGTATGGCACATTTCCAGCTTACTGTTATGTGGGACACTACATGAAACGATTACTATGCACACTGTCATGTGTTTCATCCAAGTCACCTAACAAGGCATGATAACTCTAAGCTTGAACCTTGCGTCTGGATAACCTAGATAGTCTGCAGGGCTTGTGGCCGTGGGTGTACCTCATTGCATCTTGTTAGTAACTAAGCTTGTGATAACCCTAGTTAGTTAAGTATCAAGCCGTACTCTTTGCTTGGCCGTGAATGATGGATGGAGTCCTATCTTGTCTAGTCTTGCCCAGATCCGGTATATGGATATCTCCGGACATGCTTGTTTATGCTTTACTTTATCGATAATTGGTTCGAGGCTAAGTTCTGTTCAGGTGAAGGGTTACAACCCCGGTCCTTGTTTGGTTTACGGGTTGTAACTTGGTTACCGGAATAGTCCTTTAGTTATCTTATCGTTTATCATCCTGTTTTCTTTAACTCATGTCTTATGTTATTTCACCTATGATTTATGTGCTGATATGCTGGTTTTAGTTCTTAAGTGAAGCCTCCTTTGTGGTACTTGCTCTTTCTGGGGTCTGACCCAGCTGGTTTTGTATGGCCAGATTTTGGAGCAGCTACCGAGGATCTCCCAACCTTCCTGCCAGATGGTGAACACTAGAAGGAATCCCGGCAACGAGTGGGTTTTACTTTGCTCTTCCACTCCCTTGTAAAAATATTCTTTTGAGACGTTTAGCCGTCGAGCAAGTGTTAGCTCGTTTGCAACTTTACTTACTGTCTGCCTACGGGCTGTAATATGATTGGCAACCTAGGGTTGATCATGTATGACTGAAACTCTTACTAGTCCTCACATTTTGTAACGACTAGCTTCATGATCAGCCGAATATGTAATGTTTGGGACGTCTTACTATTGTATATTTGGTGATCTTACATCTTGTAATATTTATTTGCTTTCTTGTGATTGAGACACTAGGCTTGTTCTTGACCTTAAGAGACTGATGGCTTGTAGATAAACCCTCATGTATCTAGACAGCCGTGACCGTATAGCGAGATGGATTCTATTTTATGTACGTAGCTGGCTATGTCTGCCCCCGCTCTCCAGTATTCTGGTTCTGGGGCGTGACACTCGCTAGAGTGGACGTTATTATGTGTCCGAGAGATATCTTGGATACAGTCGATAACGGTATTGTCATCGAGTTTCATGTACTTGACTTAGTCCTAGGAGACCTTCCTTAAGTTGTGGAATCATAGTCATGATTCTCATAACCTTAATACGTGTTACGACACGGCACTGAGTGAGTTCGTACAATGGCACGGGCTTGCGCATCTGGCTAGCTACCAGTGCAAGGGCCCATGCTCTGGTACATAGAATGGTTAGGTATGTCTAGTAATTGTGACCTTACGTTTAGATTCGGAATGATCAAGTGGTGGATACGACTTGTGCATTCCGAGGGATAGGGGAAGACAATTAATATACGTATGTGATAGCCAAAATATCTGAGAAAGGGCCAAGTCGCTCAGTGTTTCCTGGATGAGTGGGACCTCGGCTCGTGATTCGACGCCGGCCCGTGCTTCGACGCCAAAGCCTTATTACCTACCCATACGTACTAGGGTTGTCTTCAAAGTGCATTCACTTAGCTGGTTAGTTCACCCTTTTTAGTTATTCAGTATTTACTTTATGGCATGTTTCCTCTGTATCTTGCTATGTCCCCTGAGGACCTGGTTGCTTTCCAGATTTAGACGAGCACTTGCAGTTGACTGGGTGCAAACCAGGACTTGAGACAGGACTTACTGCAGTAGACGACGAGGTGCTTCCTGAGGAGTTTCCTTGACTCAGGGTATGGTGTTGTTTAGGTTATGAGCATCATTATCTAGTTAGTCGATGCTCATGACAAGTTATCTTTCTGCTTTCAGTATTTTTCATTCAGTATTGTACTCCGTGGGCTTGTACCCACTAGACTATTCAGTTGTATTTATTTCAAACTCTATGTTATTTTTAGTTTTATATTTCAGCATTACTTTCTTTGTTCCTGTGGATGAGATCTAGATGTTACCACTTGCCTGTGTAGTATAGTTATTTTTACAACGTAGTACGCCTAAGTGAGTCCATTAAATTGGGCTAGGTTGTATCAGCTGGCCAGGTTATGTCCTAATCCCATATGTTTTGGGAGCGGGACGTGACACTAGCAGTTTGCCTTGTCGAAATCTTGAGATACGTAGGGTCGGTAGATCCTGTCCTGGCCTCTTTGGAGTAGGCATAATACCCTTTTGCGTAAAAAGTTCATTCTGAATAGAACCCATCTTCCTGACAGAGATTTGGTTGTCTCTATTAAGGAGAGTAGGATTTCTATCTGAATCCACTTTTGTGCTGAAAGGCGCAAAGGCACAACCAGCAGTACTTTCTGTCACGCCCCGATCCCGCTAGGGTCGTCCGTCTTGCCTAGATCCCTGCAGGATCGTTCGTCCTCACTAAGGCGTGATGTCGTGCAAGCCTAAGTTGCGCTTGCACAAGGCCATGTACCTGCACAAAACAACTTGTCAAGCAAAAACACAAGCACGCACCCATTCATTACAGAAAACCAAATATTGGACACAGTGATTTGAAATGGAAATACTTCTTTTATTGATAACTTGGTAGGAATACATATACAAAGCTTTACAAACTCAGATTGCCTTATTTTGGCTACATAATTCTCTTTGAAACTCTCTTTTGAAAATAGTCGCAATGCCCATACATGATATCCTTTTATTACATGTTGGAAAGTAAAGACACCTTCAAAGGAAAAAGAAACTTGCAACTTGACTGGAAAAGAAAATGAAGCTTCGAGGCAGTCCACAGCTCTACTGGGCTAGACGAGCTTTAGTGCCTCACTTGAAACCCCCTGTCTCCTTTGCTTTCTAAAAAGGATGTCCACAACGTGGGTCAGCACACATCATGTACTAGCGAGCGGCTCTTCGTCGAAACTCACAAATATCTGCACTAATTCAACATGTGAAGCTACATATTTACTAGTGCTCTTTCTACTTGTCTAGGTTCTTTTTAACAATTCATAAAAAACAAAATAGAAGAATATATCATAACCAACTTACCCATCGCCGACAGTCATCCCTGCACAAAACAGGTTAGTACAATTTGCATATGATATAAAGGTATATTGTTTAACTCTGCATCTCTTGTTAGGTTGCAATACACTCTTGATTTCATAAATGCACCTAACTATATGTTGGTCCACGGGTCGCTTCCCGTAATTAGCCGCTGTGATACATGGGTTCAGCTCGTCGCTATTTGGACATTGATGCAACACTCGAGGTTTCTTGTATCTTGAAATGTCTAGACAATCTCCCCCAGGCCGAGCGATTCCAGGCGCCCCCAGAACCGCCCGAGAGATCTAGTTTCATTGTATACAAGTTGTCCAGGACCTATGCATACTCTATAAGGCGACTGTTAGGCAACACATGTATTTATGCTTTGCTTTGGGATAATTCTTTTTGTTGTGACAATGTATACAAGTCCGTCTGTACACATCTAAATATTTGAAGCATATTCATAGGCAACAGATATTATTCACATGGAAATAGACGAAGCGACAACATATAATCTAGCATATGATTCAATTCATTATCTTCTCTTTATCTTTTGTTATTGAGGTATCGTTGATCATAGGAACGAGGCAACAGAGTGGACTAGAGATCATTTTTATTAGGGCGTACAAATAAATGCAAGCCCGGTTAGAGCAACTTATCGAGATGAATCTTAGTTGAGAGAATGAGGGACTTCACGCACCGTTCAGTTCACGCGTCCTATATTGGCACCAACGATTTATTAGCATACTTCGGTCTCTTTCTCTCAAGATTCGGAATGAATGTGAAATACGATGAAAGCGAACAATAAAAACCGATCATCGAAAACCAAAATGAAAACGCATTCATCAAAACCAAGCAGCAAAAGAAGACATCCAATAAAACTTCTGGATTCATTTCAATAGAAGCCAATCCATCAATTGGAAAGGTTCATTGCATTTCATCCGTGATCAATTGATACCGACAAAGGTTTCTCCAAATACTCAGTTCAAGACTGAGTCAACAAGCCGTATGTATTACATAGTGGACCGCGAGGAGCGGGGTACTACATAATAACCCACTGAGAAAAAGTTTTGTCCTTAAAACTTAAGAAACAAGCTTACCTCCACTAGTATTGCATTCAGGATCAAGCAAGGTGGAGAGATTATAGACACGCACTGTCGCAGTGTTGGCATTTCACAGCTGATGATTGTGAGGATGGTCTCGAAGCGGCGGTGGGCCTGGCAGCTTCCCACGCTCCTCTATATCATCTTTGTTTCGATTTCTTTTGGACAATTTCTGGCGGTGTGGCCCTACTGGCCACAACCGAAACAAGCTTTGCTCAAGGAACGACAGGTTTCCTTTGTGTAGCCTTTCATGCCGCGGTAGCTACATTCTAAAGCTTTCGTGCGACAATTATCTATGGTGTGGCCCTGACGGCCGCAGAATCCGTACTCTATAGTGTTACGGTTATTGTCATGCCCCGACCCGGAATCACCCGAATCATCGTCCTCGCAGGAGACGTGATGTCGCACGAGTCTGGAGTTGCGCTCATACAAGACAAGATGACAAGTTCTCAAATGGTTATCTTTGAGTTGAACATTAACAACGAAAGAAAAACAGAGTATACGAAACGATTCTCTTTATTGATATTCGAAATCAGATTACAAAGGCTTTCGATAGCCCAACAGAATTTGCCAGATTGGCTACAACATTCAAGTTCTCTCTTGCCCACAAAGGATATCACCGTTCCATATATTATGCCTTCTATATCTCGGCCACATCAATCCTGTTGCATATCCGAGCGTCAAAGCGATCGCACGCTTCAATACGCTTCGGCATTCCAAGCCTCAACGCGTTCAAGCGAAGCTCCGTCGTGAGCAGACCAATCCCTGAACCTGCTAGCAAACTAGTGGGAGATTAGTACTTTCGTCCTCGCTGTACTGATAAAAACCCACTTAACAAACCGACATTTAGAATTGTATTGATTTATGCAAACATACAATTTAGTTCTCTTTCTATGTTCTCCTTAGGATGAGTTCATGGCATATTCGAAGACTGTAAAGCATGGCAAGCATGTTATTCAATTCACGTAAGTAAACAGGCAAGCAATCTCGTGTTTGATTCGTAGTACAACTTAGCAATATCGACGCACTCGCCCTTGCACCGACGCAAGGTGAATATGCCTATCCGTTTTTCCCTGTCATGTTATAAGTGCCCTCTATTCGGATCCATCCATGGAGGATATACGTATACCTTGCACTTCCAAACCCATCGTCCTTAACTATATGAAGGTCACTAGCTTTCCGGGCTAAAATGGACTTATATTTATCGAATCGAAACATAAGACGATGTTAACTCTGTACGGTTGCTAACCAACATCAGAGGCCACCGAAATAATCGCAGCAAGTGGCTTATCACATTCACTAGAAGGTCGCTACCCATCTAAATGAAGTGCACCAACAATACTGTAAACGAATCCCTCCTAGGCCGAACGGTCCCAGTGCCCTGGCGTGCCGTGTTCGAGGGAATACCCATGCACGGGCTTTTATATCTTTAAGTCCATTTGACCATGCAACGCATCTTATTTTCATACAACCAAGCAAGTTCGCTTATCTCTATTTCAATTGGCACAACGCCCAAATATTCTCATCGAACGCCCGAAGGCTACGAATATTTCGAAGGCACCATGCCGCATTATCATCTCGTATTTCTTCCGTTAACTTTCTATGTTCTTACGTTTCATACTTTGTTTCAATGTTTCAATGGCATCATGTCTCAACTCAATGCTCGTCAACCGAACGACCCGAAGGTCCCGAACACCTTTCGAGGTATTATGTCATATCTGACAGTTCTGCCACATTCATGCCACAACTGTATTCTTTCGTAATGAAGCCATCTTTTATGATCTTCTGCATGTAGGCACGTTTCGACCGTATTTCCATGTTCTACGTCTTAGTGTTCAATGTCTGTGGCTTGCGCACTAGGGCGTTCGCCTATTGTCTTTCGATGTTCTAGCCCTTCTAACTCGTGCGCGAAGGCACGGTTTGGTTCGTGTACTAAGGCACTCACCGAGTACAGTTATCCCATGTTCTTGCGGCTTGCGCACCGAGACGCTCACCTTTACGATATCTAATGTTCTATAGCGACTCGTACGTCTGTCATACGATTCATTTCAATTGTTCTATCTAGTGTTCGACACGCACTACGTTTATCTCTTTATCGAGCCATGCCCGTGGCATTGATAGGTTAACTCAGCATTCAAAGATATGTATTTTACTTAAGCATGACGGAGTAGGAAAGAGAGTTAATGTCCCTCCACCTTGAATCGATATGCCTTATCGTTTTGCCGAGCCGTTGCGGCTCGATTTCATAACTTCGTTGCACTGGCAACTCTCCTGACTTAGCCATTCGAGCACTTCGTGCTTACTGAATTACACGTCTGTTTTGGCTTACCATGCCAACGTCTCAGTCCGTCGTAAGGCAATGTTTTGCTTTTGCGGACCCCTTACTGAATAAGGCAAAAGATCGACCTCTAACATTTTAGCGTAAACGTATAGCCTGCACATGAAACCAACTAAAATCAATACTTGCATCGATTCAGACTTACGCCTTGATCGATTTAATTTCTTAGAATCTTCGAGCCGTCTCAACGCACTTATCCTTCGAGGCAACGCGGCGCTTCGCATCGATTCATTCGATGCATTCTTTGGGACACGGCAACTCTTCGTATCGACTTAGTTCGATGCATTGCTCGGGACAACTTAACACTTTGTATCGATTCGCATCGATACGTAATCGGGCCAACACAACTCTTCGATTCAACGACTCAGCATAATACACCGTGCGGAGCGGGGCATTACATAATATACCACTCAAAATAAGGTTCGTCCTCGAACCGAAACCATTACTAAATTTCCAAGGGTTTCATTAGATCGTTCTACGATCTCGTCTCACTATCGTTTGGATCGTACAACTTAGTTTGGAATCATACACATATTTTAGGTGTCCCACCAATATATGCATTTCAGCCAAGCTCAGTTGTAAGATATCGGAACAAAGCAGATATGTAACTTCGTATTCTCAATTACTTGCCATCTTGTACTCTCGATCGGACTTGAGCTCTAGCATAAGTTCTCGCAATTCTATTGCATATGCATATTGATACATACGCGATCCTCCAACAAAAGTTAAGGCACACGATGCGATTCAAAAATCGCATTTCTTACTTTGTACGTTTCATCGGGACAATCAATTCTACTCGTAACGTCAAGCCGTCGCGCATCTGATCACAACGAGTCTCCGCAACGCCTTACGTTTGGCGTCACTAGCCAACGATTTCTGATGTTTTACTTCATATCCTATCTCGACATGATTCTCTTTTGTTGACTTGCAAAAGCATCAACATTAAGGACTACGTTCGCTAGGTGGCTTACCTAGACACCGTGCTCAAATCCTTCCGACGCAAGTTTAAATTGACATTGCACAAAGGCCACAATCTATCCGACATAACAGTTTACATCAAGGCGACGGTGCTCAAGGCAACGATCGCCTTGACACGAAGGTCTTTCCGATACGCCTTACGTTCGATTCCTAACGAATAGGAATTCACTAGCCAAATTCCCAACTTATCCTTCTCGCAATATTTGAACATAATTTCGATTCACGCAAGCTCAAATACAAGGTGAATCAAATCTAACGACACAACTCGTAAGTCACTCTCTTATCGTTCTCTCTCGTGTATAGTACGATTCTCGCAATCGTCTATCCGAATCACCAAGGCCATTGGTGAATTTCTAGTTCGATCGTCGACCAACATAGCCATTCAAGCATTCATCCGACAAATACACAAATCTAACTATATCATTCTAAATCGAAAGTTGTTCCAACAAATTCTCGATCGCCTAGACTTATCGTCAACATGCATCACACTGTATTTGTTATCGACGCAATCTCATATGCGATATCGCATGGGTCATCTTATGGTCTGTAACATTCAATTTGATTTGGCGGTCAAGTCTTCTAGGGTCAGCTGTGTAGAAGCATAGAAAATACTAAAGAAAATGACTCATGCGGCCAGGAAAGATCCATGCGGCTCAGAAAACTCATGCGGCTCAGGGAGCCATGCGGCATAAGGAGCTATGCGGCCCGAGGTATTCCATGCGGCTCAGAAGACACGTGGCCTGACAGTGCTCCCCTTCGACCCATGCTGCATTAATTGCTGTGACGGCTGACCCCTCTGAAAAGTTGACAGCCCTGACACAAAAGCAGGTAATTATGACTCTGTCATAATGATGAATCTCTAGGGAAGAGAAAAGAGATCTCTGACACAAATCCCCCGAGAGCCATAAAAATGCCATGGGGCCTTGCCACGTGGGCGTTCGTATGCGGCTCACTTCTCATACGGTTCAGAATGAATCCTATGCGGCTCAGGTCAAGAAAGCCTCATGCGGCTCGAGCAAAGAACTTCTCAAGCGGTTCAGAGTGAATCTGTCCTATGCGGCTCAGGCCAAGAAAGCCTCATGCGGCTCGAGCGAGGACTTCTCATGCGGTTCAAGAGGATCATGTCCATGCGGCTCAGGCGGATATATACCTATGCGGCCCACAAGGATTACTCCCATGTGGTTCGAGGGCTCAAGTGATGGCCACTGCCCAGGCAGCCCTGACACGTGGGCTTAACCATATGCGGCTCAAATTCATATGCGGCTCACTCGTCATGCGGTCCAGATCCCCCCAGCAGCTCCTAGGACACGTGTCCTAAACCGATTAATTCCTCAGATTTGCTGCTATTAAAGATTGGGTCAAATTCTAATAATCTGGGACACGTGGCAGAAGAATAGATCTAATTTATTCGCAGATATCAGAAGATCATTATAAGGAAGATTTATTCCAATCAGCATTAATTGCTAATGGGATTTGGTGTAATCTACACCTAATGGCTCGAATTCGTCACAATCAAAAACGAACGGCCTGGATTGACCAATCCCCAGGCCGTCGCCATCTCCAAGAGCTAATCATTGGCAACCCTAATGATCATATCCCACTATTATAAATAGCGAGGGGCCATGCCCTTGTAAAAAATAGATACAATATCAGAGAGAAATACGTATATACAGAGAGACTTCCCCCCATAGTCAGAGAGAGAATACACACAGAGAGAGAGAAGCCAGAAGAGCAGTCAGAGGGAGAGCAAGAAGAGCATTTCTTCATCAACGCCAACCATCTTTTCACAGGAGCCAAGGCTGCATACCGATCGTCCAAGGAGTAAGGCAGGGCTGCCGTCGCCTTCCCGAGCCTCTATCGTCACCCCCCAGAATCTAAAATAAACAATTGTACTTAGACTGCTGTACCTAGGTTTTTGTCCCTAGGCTTTCTTTGTACAAGCGAGTTTGTAACGTGAAGTAAAAGTCCGGTCCTCCGATAATTGTTCTGTTCTTTTATATTTTATGGCAAACACGATGGCGACTCTGCTGGGGACTAACTTCTCCACGGCTGAGGAGTTGGTGACGCAATCGAACGCAGCCAAAGTTGGCTCCATGCAACAAAAGATGGTCGTCCACTTCGACCAACAGGCGTTTGAAGATATGCTCTCCGAAGGAAGTGCTGGCCCGGTTCAGAAACGCACCCGCGGGACGAAGGCTCGCAAAGAGTGGAGGCCAAAATCATTTGCTCCTCCAGCCCTCGATGGGATACCCTCTGTTGCTCAAGACGGCGAGAAAGACTCTCCTGCGGCCCTACTTCAAACCGTAGACAACTCTGCTGTCCCCAAGTCCGGCAAAAGAAAACACTATAATGCTGGACTTACGGGGACAGAGAGGAACTCTATGCAATCCGAGCCGCATAAGGGTATTACCCGCAGAGAGAAAGTTCATGCGGCTACATCCGCCAGCCGCATGAAGAAAACTCATGCGGCCACATCTGTCAGCCGCATACCTTATGCGGCTACAGTTGCCAACCGCATGGATGAGACTCATGCGGCTACTGAAGTCAATCGCTTGCAGAAAACCCATGCGGCCACTATTGCCAACCGCATGCGGCCAGCCTGCACGGTCGTGACTCCTAGCCGCATAAGAACAACTCATCCCAAAGCAGAAGACAATCGCATGCAGACAGCCTGCACGGTACCCAATGCTAGCCGCATAACGTCCGTTCCATGCTTCTCTCAATCAGTCTTCGACCGTCTCTCATGCGGTCCTGACTCTGATGGTTCTCTGGACGATAAGCCAGACTCTGTGGTATTCAACTTGGACTCCTCCTATTACGCACCCGCAAGTGCTAAAAGGAGGAAGTCTAGGGCAGCATGGGCTCACCAAGCCCAGTCAGCTGCCCCAACCTCTGACTATCGGGGTGTCCTGCTGGTTATCACGCGGGCTTCTGATGGGAAGTTGTACAGAACCGCTCGAGTCCAGCCCACGGCGGCGAACGGACAGAGTGGTTCCTCTGACCTGCGTGAGGTTATCCTCCACAAACGCAAGGAAAGAGAAGGGGCCTCAATGTGCAAAGAATCCTCATACGGACGTTACTGCACCCAAATCATCGTCAACTGCTGTTGCAACAACGCGACAGAGACGAAAGACCGGCCGTCCGTCTTCCAAAGACTACAGTATCCGAGTTCGGAGGATGAGGCACCTCCTGTTGTCTCCTGTAATTCCACTCAGAAAGTCCCCGCCGAGGGGAGAGGGAAGAAGACAAGCATCTCCAGCCCGAAAATATCAACCACTACAGCTAAGAAATTGTCGGCTAAACGATTGCCCTCCACCGGAGTATACCAACACACCTGTTCGAAGACAAAATCTGCTGCAACGGGAGATTCATCGTCCACGTTCCTGGGAGTCGTAGGAGCTGGGGGTAGTACTCCTCCGAACGTCCATAATAATCCGATGTTTCAAGGAGACGAGCCCGGGGAAACAACCCTCCCATTAGGTGCAACAGACGCTGATTTCCCCGAGGACATCCGTGACTCTCAAGATGAAACAAGCTTCGAAGCTGGGGGTACTGTTCCTTCCGAGTCCGAACCCGAAGAGAACATTCCCACTTATCCCGATGATTTCTCGATGCATGGATACGACTCGGAGGGCACATCCTCCACCGTTCCTTCCGTCACTCCTCATGTAAAGACGGTATTCATGACGGACAGCAATCAAGGCGGTTCCAGTGATCGCCAATGCATCGACACTTTGGAGGCCATACTGCACGCATTGGTCAAGTCTGTAGACGAGATCAAAGCGGCTCTTCCTACTCTGCAGGGAGTGACACCTGGCCAAACAAGCGCATGTCCCGCAATCAATGTAGATTCAAATTCAGCGGCACCGAACCCGGGCAATAATCCTCCCAAAATAACGGCCCCTACCGCGACAGATGAGGCCCGAGAAGTAAGGAGAGAGGTTCAGGAGCTCCGAGCCATGTTCCATGCTCGAGAAAACTCTCAAGATTTCAGAATACGGCAACCATATCCTGCTGAATGGAGGGATGTTCCGTTCCCACCAAGATATAAGCCGTTCAACATCAACCCATATGATGGCAAGACCTCAGCAAGTCGGTACATCACTTACTTCGAGGTCACCACCGACCATCTGCCCCATGATGACGCTATCCTCATGCGATAATTCATCGGGGAATTGGAAGGAGTCGCCTTCGACTGGTACCGCAACCTGCCAAACAACTGCATCCACTCCTTCGCTGGCTTCAAACACTTGTTATTGGAGAGATTCTATGAGGTAGGACAGGACGTCACAATGTCTACCCTCATGGACGTCGTCCAAGGAGAGAAAGAGCTAACGAGGAATTATATTGAGCGATTTCGTCAAACCGCGATGAAGTTACCATCTGGTAATCCGGATTCCTCCTTGATTGAAATTTGCCAAAAGAGACTACTTCCAACAATTTGTCTCTGGATGGGCGAAAGTCAATTCAAGGACTGGAAGGCTTTTATCATCAGTGCTACAAGTACCGAAGAACGATTGAGAAAGGCTCGCCAACTAGGGTTGCACATCTCAGAGGGAGATAACAAGGGCAAGCGTCCCAACACCAACATCGACAATGGGGGTAGACCCTCCAACAATCGGGACAACAGATGCAAGCAGGCTATGGTGGCCGACACGGCCCAGAAGCCCGAGTCACAACTAGCAGACAAACAATGGCCTCAGATCACTTACTCTTTTGAAGATGGCCACGTCAAGCCTATCTTGGACATGCTCATACAAGGAGATAGAATTCAGCTCCCTCCACCAAGACGGGAGCCTCGGCCGGCTGACCTGGAGAATCCAAAGTTCTGCCATTACCACCGCTATGTACACCATGCTACACACGACTGCTACCAACTAAAATGGTACATCCAAAACCTCATCGATTCGAACGCTCTGGCCATCGATTTCGAAGAGGTAACCGTGGCAGCCAATATGGTGTCCGTACAATTCGGCAGCTTCCCTCCGACGAAAACTCAAGACGGGGTGGTTCCCATCCCTCTGGCGACAATGGAGATTACCAATCTTCCACCTCCCTGAGATCAAACTACCGGTCTATACCTCTCACTACATCGCGAGAAGAAATTATGTGGGTCCATCCGTACCTGGTCCACGAGGTGACTCAGTCCATAACGCCTCCCATTCACAAGAAGAGAAGTGGAAAAGTCAGATCCTGCCGCACCGTCTCGGCAGATGAAGAAGAAGTCACGGCCGTCGTTACTCGATCTGGAGAACAATCTCAACCCGTGGCTGAGAACTCGACTGATGATCATCCGCCCACTACCACTGACGCTCCAGGGCCTCCTCAGCCTCCGACGACCGACAAGACTAGGCCGAAGGAGACTCGCTTCGACAAATTCCTCCGAAAGAAGACACCTCAGGGGCTGGAAAGGCCCTATAACTTCGACATCTTGGCACAATTGGCCAATACACCGGCCAAATTGTCCTTATATGAACTCCTGAGGCTCTCGAAGGATGTCCGCGCGGCCTTGAGCGATGCACTCCAAAATGCCGATGCGTACTTGGCTCAGGCCAACCTCACGGGAGAAAATCAGCCCGCAGATCTCCAAGACAGCGCATGTACGGGAGCGATGCCCAATATCGTCTTCACCCCGCAGGATATGCTCATCAAAACCAACCTGCATGATCGTCCGTTATACTACACTGGATACATCGGCAACGTGAAGGTGGACCGGATGCACATTGATCCTGGGGCTTCCATAAGCATCATTCCGAAGGGTCTGCTACATCATTTTCGCATTCCGATGCATCGCCTGACGCCTACAAATACCGCCATCAGCGGTTTCAATTCGGGCAGGAGCTACCCAATCGAGAAGATCCGTCTGAAATACCAAATTGGCGATCTTCAATCAGAAGTCACCTGCTACGTCATAGATGCCGACACTTCTTACAACATCCTTTTGGGGCGCCCTTGGATACATGATTATATGATCGTGCCTTCCACGCTGCACCAATGCTTCAAATATGTCGACAAGCATGGCTTCGTGAGGACAGAATTTGCTGACATCGATCCCTTCAAAGGGGTCGAATCCTACTACTCGAACTCCTGCCTATACGAAAAGTCGAAGAGACACCTTGATGGAGGAAATGAGCAAGCTGGTACCAAAGCGATCACGGGATCAGAAGAACCTCTGACGATCCACCTCCAAGCCCGCAAACCGGGCAAATCCGCACCCCTTACGGCCACGTTGCGTAAGGACGCAATCAGTCTCTCGGCACAGGAAGAACAGATGAGAATCCGGCTGCCAAGGTCCGGCCAAGTGTCGAAACCCACAACAGGAACACTTACCATCAGACTGCCGAGAGTCGGTCAACCCCAAACGGAGAAGCTCAATCCCTCCGATAGACCGCTCACGATACGCCTTCCCAAGAAGGGTCGTCACCCCGATACGAGGTCTGACACTTCTAGCGAACCGGCCACTCCTCGCCCCACATCGAATACCAAACTGGGGGCTGCTAGTCTACCAACGACTCCACGCTCTACTCTGCCAGTTGAACCTCTGAAGATCAAGCTGACTAGGTCGTCCTCTCAGTATTCATTTATACAGGGAGTAGCCGAAGAAGAACCGGAACTAGCCAAGTATGTGGCTGCCCACACCGATGTTCCCTCCACAGATGATGTAATCCTCCTAGAAAAGATACCTTATTTAATCAATAAAGGGCTATCTTTGAACTACATCGAGCTCAATAAGCTTTGTACAATGTATGCTATGGAACATGGTATAGGCACCCATCTACACACACAGGTGACAAATGTGCACACCGCAATCCAGCTTATTCCAGCAGAAGACACTTACCGCATAATCGAGGGAGGGGATCATCCAATCATCTTCGGCCGGAAGGACGATCCGCGCCCCTTCACCATAAAAGAAGTTGATCTTGGGTCAGATGTCGGGAGACTGCCTCTGTATCTTTCTAGCCCCCAGTCCAAATATCTCATGCAAAAACAGGGATATGATCTAGAGACTATACCAGGTTTGAATTACGGCACTGGACGACGATTACCTTTGAAGCCACCAGTACCGGCTGGCAAGCCACGGGACTACTATAGCAAAACTCAACGTAGACTAGGGTATGTAACTCCCACAACGACTCCTGAGAGTTCAGATGAAGAGTGTGACTGGCAGTCACATTCAACCGGGTCACAAACTTTCGACTCGGATACCAGCATCGGAGACATATTCAGACAAGTCCTGTCAGTCAACATGGCATTCGCTGACGCTTACGAAGAAGACGAAGATATTCCTGAAATCTTCGAACTAGAGCCGTAGGCCCAACAGCTGGATGCACAATGGAAAAAGCGGTTTGAGCAGAGAGAACCTCCTACCGAAGATGAGGTTATGCAGGTCGACCTCGACAGCGAATCCTCTCCAAAGCCAATCTTCGTCAGTAAATGCCTAACAGACGAAGAGCAAGAATCGCTGCTGAAACTTGTCAGAGAATATATTGACGTGTTCGCATGGAGTTATGAAGACATGCCGGGATTAGACCCCGATATCGCTCTTCATAAGCTCAACATACGGCCAGATGCAAAGCCAGTCAAGCAGCAACAACGACGCTTCCGCCCAGGCGTCATGGATGCGATCGAAGTCAAAGTCAACAAACTAATAGCCAGCGGCTTCATTCGTGAGGAGCAACATCCTGACTGGGTCGCCAACATAGTTCCGGTCCTTAAGAAGAATGGGAAGATCCGAATCTGCATCGACTTCCGTAATCTGAATGAGGCATGTCCGAAAGACGAATTCCCCCTCCCTATCACAGACATCATGATCGACAACACATGCGGCTTTGAACGTATGTCATTCATGGATGGATTCTAGGGGTACAACCAAATCAAGATGTCTCCCGACGACGAAAAGCACACATCATTCCGAACACCGATTGGCACATACTGCTACACCGTCATGCCTTTCGGTCTAAAGAATGCTGGCGCCACATATCAGCGAGCCATGAGTATCATTTTCAGAGAACACTTGCACAAGACGGTGGAATGCTATGTCGATGACATCGTCGTCAAGAGTCGCCGTAAGGGAGATCATCTGCAGGACCTGAGGACGGTGTTCGACCAAATGAGAGCCCACAATCTGAAAATGAACCCTATGAAATCTTTCTTGGGCGTATCCAGTGAGAAGTTCTTGGGATTCATTATCACCGCTCAGGGCATTCATGTAGACCCTGAGAAAACGAAGGCAATCATGGAGATGGGTCCCCCGAGAAATCTTCGCGAACTTAGAGGCCTCCAAGGGAGGCTAGCTTACATCAGGAGGTTCATTTCTAACCTCTCCGGGCGATGCCGACCGTTCACACACCTCATGAAGAAAGGAGTCTCATTCGTATGGGACGAGGAATACCAGCATGCCTTCGATAACATCAAAGAATATCTGTCAAATCCTCCAGTCCTGGTGGCCCCGGTTGCCGGAAAACCGTTCCTGCTCTATGTACGAGCAATAGAACACTCCCTCGGTGTCCTGTTGGCACAAAACAACGATGCAGGTCACGAATAAGCTACATACTATCTCAGCCGAATGATGGTTGGACCCGAGCACCGATACACCGCGGTTGAGAAGGAATGCCTCGCCTTGGTGTTCGCCATTCAGAAGACGCGACACTATGTCACCGGACAAACGATACATGTGATCTCACGAGTCAACCCTCTCAGGGTCCTCATGACTAAACCAGGGGCACTCAGTTCTCGCCTCGCTACTTGGGCAATATTGCTGTCCCCTTATCATATGACCTTCGTCCCGCAAAAGGCAGTCAAAGGTCAAGCCCTGGCAGACTTCTTAGCAGCCCACCCAGGCTTAGAATCCTCCAGAATATATGAAGAGATCCCAGATGAGGTCGCCGACTCGCATGCAACCTCTCACGAGGCTATATGGCGAATGTTCTTCGACGGTGCTTCGAGGACCGGACCTAAAGACAATATAGTTGTCGGAGTCGGGGTAGTGCTGGTCTCCCCTTCCGGATTGGTGATCAACCGCGCCTATTCCCTCACAGAACCCTGCTCTAACAATGTGGCCGAGTATAACGCTCTGGTCATTGGCCTCCAACTAGCAAGAGAGCTGGGGGTAAAATATCTTGAAGCATACGGCGACTCCCAACTAATCGTCAATCAGATCCGGGGCTCATACGAGGTCCGACACGAAGACATGATCCCTTATCACCAAATAGCGATTGACATCATCTCGTCGTTTGAGGGTTTCTTCATCGGACATATCCCCAGACTCCAAAATATCGAAGCTGATGCCCTAGCGGGCCTTGCCGCTTCCTTAGCGGTGCCGAACCACGCTCATCATTCGATTGACGTAATAGGCCACGAACTGGTCTGTCCCAAGAACAACGTTCAACTCGTGGCGAGCTATTCTGCCCAGACGGTCGACGAAGCACCAGACTGGAGACAGCCGTTCATCGACTTCGTCGTCTACGACATCCTGCCCAAGAACCCGAAGGAAGCCACTTCTATCAAACGGCGTTCTCTCAGATTCTTCTACGATGCAGAGACAAAAATACTGTATTACCGCTCCTACGACGAATTATTGCTCCGGTGCTTGTCGAACACAGAAGCCAAGAAAGCAGTACGAGAAGCTCATGACGGTGTCTGCGGGGCCCACCAGCCCGACCCAAAACTACAAGATCGCCTTCGCCGAATGGGCTACTATTGGCCCGCGATGGTGGCAGATGCGATAGATTATGCTAGAAAATGCAAAGCTTGCCAGGTCCACGCAGACTTCATTCACCAACCATCTGAGTTTCTACATCCGACGGTGGCGTCCTGGCCATTCGAAGCATGGGAAATGGATATCATTGGTCCAATCACCCTACCTTCCTCCCGAGGACATCGCTTCATACTTGCGATCACTGATTACTTCTCCAAATGGGCGGAAGCTATCCCACTCGTAGAAGTTAAAACTTCGAACGTGATCAGCTTCCTTAAGCATCACGTCATCTACCGCTTTGGACAGCCCCGAACGATCATCCATGATAATGGTCCACAGTTTGCAAGCCACGCATTCTATCGGTTTTGCGATAAGCACCGTATTCAGAATGTCGCTTCGACACCGTACAACCCGGCAGCAAACGGGTTAGCAGAGGCATTCAACAAAACGATCATCAAACTACTCAAGAAGTTTGTCTCCTCCAACAAACGCGACTGAAATGAGAAGCTCGGTGAATGCTTATGGGCTTATCGCACCACAATTCAGACCGCCACCGGGAATACACCATTCTCTCTAGTGTACGGGAGTGAGGCAGTTCTCCCATTAGAGACTCAAATACCCTCACTCCGCGTCGCCCTCACTTATCAATTGACAACGGATGATAACTACCGACGTCGACTACAAGAGTTGGAGGCCTTAGATAAAAAGCGCCTCCTAGCTCAGCAAAGGATCAAGCTATACCAAGCGCGCATCTCAGGAGCCTTCAACAAGAAGGTCAAAATCAGAACATTCCAAGTGGGCGATCTTGTTCTGGCAGTCCGGAGGCCAATGGTCATGGCTCACAAGACCGCCGGCAAGTTCCAGCCAAAATGGGAAGGTCCATTTGTCATCGAGGCCGTGTTCTCCAACGGTGCTTACCGCCTCGCCAAGCAGAACGGAGACTTGCTCATGTTGCCCGTCAACGGCAAGTTCCTGAAGAAATACTATGTTTAAACAACATTCTCCAGACCATCGAGTCACGTACCCGCTGGTACCACTGAACTCACCCCCTAATTTTCCAGATTTTCGAGTCATGTGTCCGCTGATACCACTGAACTCACCCTCATAGTTTGTCAGATTTCCAAGTCATGTACCCGCTGGTACCTCTGAACTTACACTTTGATTCCAACATTCATGGATTGTCGAGTTATGTACCCATCGGTACCCCTGAACTTATATCCTGGTCACTCTCTTGAAAAAAAGTCATGTATAACCATATCGCTGAACTTTTTTTCCACAAGAGATCCTCCCTCATGATCCACTACCTGCACTCCCAGTGCACAACAAGGGTAACGGGTCCACAAACTTCCAAGACGGCCATGTCCTCATCACCTCTGAGTCGTCCCATTTCTGCCAAAAATAAATCATCCCTTACATAGAACTTCCATGTCCTCATTTACCTCTGAGTCGTTCTATGTGCCCTCCTTCATTGAGCCCCCTCCTGTCATGTCCTCATTACCTCTGAATGGGAAGGCTCCGTCGAAGAAACCTTCATACTTGCCATGTCCACATTACCTCGGAGTAAGTATGATGATCCCCTTTTGACCTATTATCTGTACCCACAACCGGAGTACGCCAAGGGTAATAGGCCCACAAATGTCCTCTGTTGACCACAAATGACCTCTGTTGACCACAAATGTCCTCTGTTGACCACAAATGTCCTCTGTTGACCACCAATACCCTCCGTCGAGTTCACTCCTGCCATGTACTCATTATCTCTGAGTAGGAAAACTCTACGTCTAAAAAAACTTTCCTGCTTGCCATGTCCTCATTACCTCTGAGCAAGTACGTCAGTTCCCCTTCATCCTATTATCCGTATCTTAAACCCGGGTACACCAAGGATAATAGGCCCACAAATATCCTCAGCTAAGTTTCTTAGCACAAACATACCATCTCATCATGCCCCAGGAGCCCAGCTGCTCTACGGCATTCCTTTTCCCAATACCAAGAGCACCCACGACCACTTTGCCATGGTTGTTTCAGGTATCTTGACCAAAGCTTGTTATCTGTACCTAAAACCAAGGTATGCCATAGGTAACAGGTCCACAAATGTATCCCTAATACGGGGAAGAACATCACCCCAATATCACAGGTACAGTAGGCAATACAAATAAAGGGTAGAATTAAAAGTACTCTTTATTTGAAGGAAGAGAAAAAAAAGCGTTACATATTTCGGGATCATACCCCCTCCAGAAAGAAACAAATCAGGGATAAAACAAGAAGAAAAGGCCGACTATAGTTCGGCATTACACAACTCCAAAAGACGGTTCTTCACCGAGGCAGTCCCCCGATCAAGCCTCTGCTTAGCTCGACGCTCGGCCTCTTGGGATAACTGCTCTACATTATTCAAATGTGTATATGCCTGCCAGTTGTCCTCCACCTTCTTTAGGGCAAGCTCTAGATTAGCAGAAGCCCTACTATACTTATCAGCCTCCTGGATAGCAGTCTCTTTCTCAATACGAGCAGCCTCAAGCTCTAACTCCAGGAAAGCCAGTTTTCTCTGGAGCTCGAAGATCTGTTCCCGGGCATCGGCTACCCCGCGAGAAGCATCCGCTTCCCGAGTTGTCCAATCTTCAGTCCGACGGCTCCACTGGTCGTACAACCGAGTCAGATTTCGGCGGTCCTGTAATATAGCCGGCTTGAGCGATTCCCGGGCAGCCATCACCTTCTCCACCACGGTAATGAGGAATTTACGTTCTCGATTTATGGCCGCGGGTAAATCAGTCTGTTGCAACAAGCAAAACTGGGCCACGAGATGATCAGCTTCTAATAGCTTAGGCTCCAAAAGCGCAGCCAGTTCCCCTCCGCCAGGGAGTGTCTTAAGGGTATCAATCTGGCCACCGGCACATCAGCGGGCCAGAGTAAAGGGAGTCCCCCTTTCCACCGTTGCCTCGATCCCCCTCTTCAGGTGGCGATGGAAACTGGCAACCACGTCCTGTAACGCATCATCCAAGACCTCTGTAGAGGACGGCGTCAGAGGGAGAGTGGCAGACGGTACCGTAGAGGCAGCTTCAGAAGTTACTGCACCCGCCACCAAAGAAGCAAATTCCGTACTAAAAGATGCTTGAATGGCGGCTAACTCCTCTTCCGCCGCCCGAATAGCCTGGATGCTCGGCAGGGAGGAAAGGTTGACCCTCGAAGCTACATTCGCAAAGGAAGACACAGGAGGCATCGTCCCTTGTCCCAACTGTACTGCTACCTGGGACCCCGAGCTCGACCCAGACGAAGGACCCTCGACGCACGGAGGTTCCGTCAGGCCCTCTCCAGCAGGGTGCGATCCAGCAATATCAATCACTGGCAATGACGGGTTGGGATCTGAACATCCAAAGTAACCATTAGTCGACGTAATTTGAAGGAAAAGTTGACAGGAACACATGGGTTGATTCACGAGCTATAATTTGATTTGTATTACCAGGGGAAGAGCGCGGGGGCGACGGCTCGTTCACAGCCGACATAGTTTCCCCACCCACAAAGTCATCATGTGGAGGCTCGGATGTTTCAGGGACGGGCGCAGTAAAGCCCCCATCCCCCTGGGTTGAGGTTCCAGCAAGGTAGGAATCCTCGGTCGCAACCGGAAGCACCCCAGTAGCAATGATAGCGGTACACACATCACTGACTAAATGAGACAGGACCGGATCAGCCTCGGTAATCGGGTCCTGAGGGGCGAGCTCATCCGACGCCTATAAAGAGCAAAAAAAACAAATAATTAGGCCATAACATAGAAAAAGAAGAAAGGAAACAGCTGAAGCCCAAATCACCTCAGGAACATCGTCCACATCATCAATAAGCAGCCTGCGACGTCTTACCGCAGCATACTTCATGGAATAGGTTCGGTCATCAGCGGTAGTCACGTGCCTGCTTCATTTACACGAAGGGCCGGGTATTGCAGATGGTTGATCCTCCACCACCTCGTCAGACAGACTAGACGATTGACCCACGGCCCTTTCTGCCTGCACGATAGGGGGTTGATTCCCAACCTCCTCGCCCGAAGAATGAGATAAGTCATCAGTGTCTTGTTCGTCGTCTTCCTCATCCGTCCTAGTGGACTCTGAGTCCGGCACAGGAACCCTGTTCGCCCCCCTCTTCCTCTTCTTGGACCCTTCTGGCTTCTCAGCCAAACCGGTGCCAGTAATGAAGCTAGTATTCATATCAAAACCAACATGAGGTTTGCTCGCTGCAACATGATAAAGGGCCGCTATATACAAGATATCACCCTCCACTTTGGCATCAGAGAGTGAGAAGCTGGCTCAGGTATGGGTCGCATTATAATAATGCCAAGCCCGGACGCCATCGAGCACACTGCCCTCAAAGCTCAAGCAAGCGCTAGGGCGATCCAGGAACAATTGACTATACCCGAATTGACGGAAAAATCTACTGGGCAGATAAGGCTCCAGGTATACTCTATTCCGGTAACGATACACCAGGTGCGCGTGACGGATGTTGCGTAACAAAAGAAGTATCTTCTCAGATAAAAGTTGGGGGGGATCAACGCCGTCAACATATACCCTCCTCACTTCGCCGGGGGTGAACTCAGGAAGAGATACGAAGAATTCGGGCCCATCAATTCTTGCCAACACCCTCCGGCAGGCCGGCATGGTATCATGTTCCCAAGGCTGATGACGATACCGGAAAAGGAAGGTGTCATCAACAGAAACGTTTTCATCAGGTCCCGGCCTCATCAACGACCGATAGTGCATCAATAACCACCCCATGAGGTAGTAGTATGGTAGTTCTATCCGTTTAAAGTCCATCGACACATCGCGAGCAATGACTTTGGATGAAAAGGCACGAAGCCCGTGGTGTATGCTATACACCATGGCCGGGAGGAGCGCCAGTCTTACCTTGAAGACCAATTTTACAGCAGGAAGAATGAAATGGCGGCTGATCCTTTCTATAGAACCCGCGCCGCCCGAGACTACACAGTTGCGTAGCCACACCATCAAGAACCCAGCTAAGATCGCTTTATCAGACATCTCCCGGGTACCATAGTGGAAATAACTGAGGGAGTCAGTGCTACTCCCAAACCGGTCACGGGTAGACTTCGACTTCTTGACCTTCGACATCATATCCTTCACCTCCTTCGGGGTTCGAGGAGTTCAAGACGAAACTTGACCGGAAGGACACAACTTGAAAAGATACAAAATCCAGGCCTTGGTGTGAGGGGCGTTCCCTTCTGAACTATTTACTTTCTTGATAGCCATCTGATGGCAGGCGCTATGATGACACAACAGTTCTTGGTACACGGCGACGAAACTAGGAAACCGTCGATCCAGCTCTTCGAGTTTTTCGTTCGTCGGTGTATATAGTTCAAAAGCTTCACCTCCCCATGGCAATCTAGACACAGTATTCATTTCATGAAGAGCAAGCCCCAGTTCTCCTCCGGAGGCAAAGAAAGTCCCTGTACGCCGATTATACAGCTCCAATAGAGCCATAAACAAGGGTTTGTTAATGGGCAACCCATAGCAGGTACCCCTGACGGCGTAGTAGAGATCAATTTCCTGAAGGAAATCCCCATACTTCCCCAAAATCCATGAGGTAAGATTAGTCCATGTGGGAATGGGGCTGATCCAATTCAGCAGCGACAACCTGCCTATGGGATAAGACCTCTTGCGAGCGAGCTGATTCAGAAAAGTATCAGCTAGGGTGAAGGTAAAATTAGGGCCAGTTGTGTTTACAAAAGTGCCCGGGAGCAGCCCCATCACAGTCCGACTCACGGATTCCTTGCCCACATATACTAAACCCGTGCGTCCGTTGTAGTGAATTTTGCTCACAAACATTCCCTGTTGGGTGGGAGTCAGGGAGCCCACCATAGTCCTGTCCCACGGTACCATGTTAAACCATGAGATAGGATAATGTCGCTCCATCTCAGGGATATGAATCTCTATCCCGTCTACAGAAAAATCTCAGTGCTCTGAGACATCCAGCAATCGGGAGTTCTTTATGGAAAGGGCGTCCCCAAAGAGAAAAGCCGATTTCAGAAATTCTCCATCCAACTTCCCCGAATTCATCATTGAACAAACAAAGCGGAAAGGTTGTTTATTAATAGCAGCCACTCTCTCCCTAGGCTCATTAGTGGGAAGCTGATCCCCTATACGACGGATTAACTCGTCAAGCTGCACGTCTGCAGCATACTGAGCTGAACCCACAAGGAGCTCTCCTGCTGGGTTGGTGGGGAGGTTCACTGAAAAGAAAAAAAAAGAGAAAGAAGAAACAGGATTAAAAGATGGCTAAAACAAAATTTTACTGAATAAAGAAGCTCTCACGAGCCTAAGCGGTTCAGGTCAATAATGTCTTATGCGGCTCCAGTCCAGTTGGGTCTCAAGAAATACAGTTTCGAGGAAGCCTATGCGGTTCGAGTCAATACAGTCTCATGCGGCCCAAATCAGATGGGAGTTTCATATGACTCTAGCTCGATAGCTTATGCAGATTGGACGAATATACACAGTTCTAACAGAAGAACTCATGCGGGCAAAACGCTATGCGGTTCAGCCTGCTAAAAATATATGCGGCTCCATTCAGAGGAGACTTTATGTGTTTAAATCCTTCTTCTGCGGTTCAAACATGGGGCATTGTCTATGCGGTTCGGGCATGAAAACGTCATGCGGCCTATACAGCATATACGGCTCTGCCATCAACTTGGGAGGAGGCTTGTGCATAAATATGCAACAGAGCCATGGGTACTCAAGATCCAAATGTAACCCTTACCCTTAAAGGTAGGACGAACGTCAGAGGGCACTTCGGGCGCTTCAGGCTCGACGGCTGACGAGGACGTCACCCTCTTGCCCTTCACGGCGGCAGAAATAACTTTAGAAGACTTCGGAGCCATTGCTTCGACGAGAAGACAAAGAAGATCAGAAAGAGAAGACAGGAATAAGAGTGAACGAAAGAGAAGGTAAAGAAGTCCCTCCGGCTAAAGTCACCTGTATTTACAAACAAAGACGGAGCATTTCGATCCCCGTGCATACACGTAAACCGACTCTTCGGTTATCAAAATAAGCCGCCGAAAATGAAGGCCAAGCTCTTCGGATCCCGCACCAAAAAGCGGCCTTTAAAAATCAACAACATTTAAGTGCTAAAGATTGCCATACGTGGCAAATAATGACGTAGAAAGAAGCTACATGGCTGAACAGTCTCCTGCGGCTGAGTCACCTATACGGCTGAACAATCCATGCGGCCAGGACTTCTATGCGGTCAGGATTTCATATGCGGCTAGAAGAACACAGCCATGCTTCTTATTCAAAGTATTTCAATTTTACAAATTGAAAACTTTGAAGGGGATCTTGTAGAAGCATGGAAAATACTAAAGAAAATGACTCATGCGGCCAGGAAAGATCCATGCGGCTCAGAAAACTCATGCGGCTCAGGAAGCCATGCGGCATAAGGAGCTATGCGGCCCGAGGCATTCCATACGGCTCAGAAGATACGTGGCCTGACAGTGCTCCCTTCCGACCCATGCTGCATTAATTGCTATGACGGCTGACCCCTCTGAAAAGTTGACAGCCCTGACACAAAAGCAGGTAATTATGACTCTGTCATAATGATGAATCTCTAGAGAAGAGAAAAGAGATCTCTGACACAAATCCCCCGAGAGCCATAAAAATGCCACGGGGCCTTGCCACGTGGGCGTTCGTATGCGGCTCACTTCTCATGCGGTTCAGAATGAATCCTATGCGGCTCAGGTCAAGAAAGCCTCATACGGCTCGAGCAAAGAACTTCTCATGCGGTTCAGAGTGAATCTGTCCTATGCGGCTCAGGCCAAAAAAGTTTCATACGGCTCGAGCGAGGACTTCTCATGCGGTTCAAGAGGATCATGTCCATGCGGCTCAGGCGGATATGTACCTATACGACCCACAAGGATTACTCCCCTGTGGTTCGAGGGCTCAAGTGAGGGCCACTGCCAAGGCAGCCCTGACACGTGGGCTTAACCATATGCGGCTCAAATTCATATGCGGCTCACTCGTCATGCGGTCCAGATTCCCCCAGCAGCTCCTAGGACACGTATCCTAAACCGATTAATTCCTCAGATTTGCTGCCATTAAAGATTGGGTCAAATCCCAATAATCTGGGACACGTGGCAGAAGAATAGATCTAATTTATTCGCAGATATCAGAAGATCATTATAAGGAAAATTTATTCCAATCAGTATTAATTGCTAATGGGATTTGGTGTAATCTATACCTAATGGCTCGGATTTGCCACAATCAGAAACGAACGGCCTGGATTGACCAATCCCCAGGCCGTCGTCATCTCCAAGAGCTAATCATTGGCAACCCTAATGATCACATCCCACTATTATAAATAGCGAGGGGCCATGCCCTTGTAAAAAATAGATACAATATCAGAGAGAAATATGTATATACAGAGAGACTTCCCCCCATAGTCAGAGAGAGAATACACACAGAGAGAGAGAAGCCAGAAGAGCAGTCAGAGGGAGAGCAAGAAGAGCATTTCTTCATCAACGCCAACCATCTTTTCACAGAAGCCAAGGCTGCATACCGATTGTCCAAGGAGTAAGGCAGGGCTGCCGTCGCCTTTCCGAGCTTCTATCGTTACCCCCCAGAATCTAAAATAAATAATTATACTTAGACTGCTGTACCTAGGTTTTTGTCCCTAGGCTTTCTTTGTACAAGCGAGTTTGTAACGTGAAGTAAAAGTCCGGTCCTCCGATAATTGTTCTGTTCTTTTATATTTCATGGCCAACAAGCTGCCCTGAAGCTATGCTCGATAATTGTGGATCATCACCGAAGGACAGTTTACTATGAACCATGTTATATCTTATTCGGAGCCAAATCACGTTCCGACGATTTCTATGCGACTACTCAAATCCGTACATAACCATTTCTATCGGCACAACTGATGCGCAACTATCCTTTGAGTAAATTTATGCACGGCCGTCGATGATTCCGCAATTTATGAAACATCTACTCGTATCGAGTTTAAGTCTATCTTATTTCACGGTCGACACACAAGATGCCATACGCATCGAACAATCGTCGATGACTTATAGTCTCGCCCTGATCGATCACAAAATTTACGATCAACCAAGTTTATTCCTTCTCGCATCGTTATCTACAAAATTTGATAGCACGAGGCACACTCTATTTTGTATTTTCACATCGTATTTATGTTTCCTTACGTATCGATCTCGATACGCCGTATCAATTTCGATAGCGTAAGGGTCAACTTTTAATCCGTTTCAACGTCAACTTAACTCGTATCGCATACATCCAAGTTTGCAACAAACTTTTCCATACGTATCAACTCATTTTCCGATTTGTCGCATCCCTCTATACTTTGCCTGCGTAACTGAGTTACCGATTATCCAACTTTCGAACCCTCAAGTCATACGATCTCGCCCTCTAAGTTTCGCGTGTTTTTAGTCGTACTCAAATGAGTTTCGCCGTAACGTAACCAACTATTTCTTAGGCACGATTACTCGCGTCAACCAACTTTCTTACCGAAGTCGCACATCGTGCGATCCGATTAAATTTCGTCTCGCCCAATATTTCTTATCGAGATCATAAGTCGTGCGATTCGATTTCACTTTGCATCGGCTAACATTTCTATCAAAATTGTAAGTCGTACGATTCCATTATAATTTGTATCGCCCAACATTTTTATCGAGCTCGCAAGTCATACGGTTCGATTACAACATTTCGAGTTTCCTATCCCGTCGATCCGATTGTTGCCTCAAGGCATAACCGTTTCGCTAGTTCCCGTCATTCGACCGACACATAAACTTTCAATCGACGTATTATTCAATGTTACAAGTCCCGTCTTACCGTTCTAACCGATCATCGAAGAACACTTGCATCAACATGCCATCGTACAAATTCTCATTCGAGACTCGGTGCTATCCCGTCCGTTGCGGACAAACCTTCCGCAATTCTCACAATACGTCGATGCAATTGATCGCACAAGTGGTATTACATATACCACTCGAAATTGAGCCATTCATTGCATCGGTGGTATGCCATATACCACCCAGAAATTAAGTCACTTTCGTCGTAACGTACTCTTTACGAACCAACGATCTCTTCCAACTCACGATTTCTGCAGTGATCGTGCTTGATCACAACCGTAACTCTGATTAAATCAAATCCGAAACAACTCGTCCAATGCATTCATTTGCCAACACAAGCTCGGTGCGCAACCGAACCAATTTCATTTCTCAATTTATAACTTTTGTTTTCTTCCGTTGCATCTCGTGCAACAATTTATTCTCAATATCCGTCGCACTTCGTGCAACGATTTCACTTTTGATATGCGTTGCACCACATGCAACAATTTACTTCTAATACGTATTGCATATCGTGCAACAATTTATTTTTGACATCTGTTGCACCTCGTACAACATTTTATTTCTGACATTCAAAGTCAATGTTCAAATCTGTTTAACACATTCGATATTGACTTATCGTTTTTCATCGCAACGCATATTCAAAATCGATATGTGAATCCGTTCGACACATTCAATATCAACTTTCATTTTCTTTTCAACGCATCATTTACAATCAACACATGGCAATTGCTGCAGCAACATTCCACGACTTTCATTGTATCGATGCAACCAACATTTCTCGTATCGTTTGTTGCAATCAACGAATATCTCAAATTACAATTCACGACATATTGCATCCGCAGCAACATATCCTTGAATTCACATATCGCAACTTGTTGCACTTGCAGCAACAAACCTTCCGCAACTTTTCTAGCAACACCATGTAATTTCCAAAACAACACGCGGCAAAATTACATGATTTGTATCAGAATTATTGTATGGAACATCCAGTGCGGCATCGAGTAGAGTCAAGAGTGATTTCAATTGGTGGTGGACAACCTTTTGGAATTGTAATGAAGCAAGCATCCAGAGTAAATTGAGCCTAGAGCTCCAATACCAATTTGTCACGCCCCGACCCGGAATCACCCGAATCATCATCCTCGCAGGGGGCATGATGCCGTATGAGCCTGGAGTTGCGCTCGTGCAAGGCAAGATGACAATTTCTCAAATGGTTATCTTTGAGTTGAACATTAACAACGAAAGGAAAACAGAGTATACGAAACGATTCTCTTTATTGATATTTGAAATCAGATTACAAAGGCTTTCGATAGCCCAACAGAATTTTCCAGATTGGCTACAACACTCAAGTTCTCTCTTGCCCACAAAGGATTTTACCGTTCCATACGTCATGTCTTCTATATCTCGGCCACATCAATCCTGTTGCATATCCGAGTGTCAATGCGATCGTACGCTTCAATATGCTTCGGCATTCCAAGCCTCAACGCGTTCAAGCGAAGCTCCGCCGCGAGCAGACCAATCTCTGAACCTGCTAGCAAACTAGTGGGGGATTAGTACTTTCGTCCTTGTTGTACTGATCAAAAACTCATTCAACAAACCGACATTTAGTATTGTATTGATTTATGCAAATATACAATTTAGTTCTCTTTCTATGTTCTCCTTAGGATGAGTTCATGGCATATTCGAAGACTGTAAAGCATGGCAAGCATGTTATTCAATTCGCGTAAGTAAACAGGCAAGCAATCTCGTATTTGATTCGTGGCACAACTTAGCAATATCTACGCACTCGCCCTTGCACCGACGCAAGGTGAATACGCCTATCCATTTTTCTCTGTCATGTTATAAGTGCCCTCTATTCGGATCCATCCATGCAGGATATACGTATACCTTGCACTTCTAAACCCATCGTCCTTAACTATATGAAGGTCACTAACTTTTCGGGCTAGAATGGACTTATATTTATCGAATCGAAACATAAGACGATGTTAACTCTGTGTGGTTGCTAACCAACATCAGAGGTCACCGAAATAATCGTAGCAAGTGGCTTATCACATTCACCAGAAGGTCGTTGCCCATCTAAATGAAGTGCACCAACAATACTGTAAACGAATCCCTCCTAGGCCGAACAGTCACAGCGCCCGGGCGTGCCGCGTTCGAGGGAATACCCATGCACAGGCTTTTATATCTTTAAGTCCATTTGACCATGCAACACATCTTATTTTCATACAACCAAGTAAGTTCGCTTATCTCTATTTCAATTGGCACAACGCCCAAATGTTCTCATCGAACGCCCGAAGGCCACGAACATTTCGAAGGCACCATGCCGCATTATCATCTCGTATTTCTTCCGTTAACTTTCTATGTTCTTACGTTTCATACTTCATTTCAATGTTTCAATGGCATCATGCCTCAACTCAATGCTCGTCAACCGAACGACCCGAAGGTCCCGAACTCCTTTCGAGGTATTATGTCATATCTGACAGTTCCCCACATTCATGCCACAACTGTATTCTTTCGTAACGAAGCCATCTTTTATGATCTTGTGCACGTAGGCACGTTTCGACCGTATTTCCATATTCTACGCCTTAGTGTTCAATGTCCGTGGCTTGCGCACTAGGGCGTTCGCCTATTGTCTTTCGATGTTCTAGCCTTTCTAACTCGTGTGCGAAGGCACGGTTTGGTTCGTGCACTAAGGCACTCGCCGAGTACAGTTATCCCATGTTCTTGCGGCTTGCGCACCGAGGTGCTCGCCTTTGCGATATCCAATGTTCCATAGCGACTCGTATGTCTGCCGTACGATTCATTTCAATTGTTCTATCTAGTGTTCGACATGTACTACGTTTATCTCTTTATCGAGCCACACCCGTGGCATTGATAGGTTAACTCAGCATTCAAAGATATATTTTTTACTTAAGCATGATGGAGTAGAAAAGAGAGTTAATGTCCCCCCACCTTGAATCGATATGCCTTATCGTTTTGTCGAGCCGTTGCGGCTCGATTTCATAACTTCGTTGCACGGGCAACTCTCCTGACTTAGCCATTCGAGCACTTCGTGCTTATTGAATTACATGTCTGTTTGGGCTTACCATGCCAATGCCTCAGTCCATCGTAAGGCAACATTTTGCTTTCGCGGACCCCTTACTGAATAAGGCAAAAGATCGACCTCTAACATTTCAGCGTAAATGTATAGCCTGCACATGAAACCAACTAAAATCAATACTTGCATCGATTCGGACTTGCGCCTTGGTCGATTCGATTTCTTAGAATCTTCGAGCCATCTCAACGCACTTATCCTTCGAGGCAACGCGGCGCTTCGTATCGATTCATTCGATGCATTCTTTGGGACAAGACAACTCTTCGCATCGACTTAGTTCGATGCATTGCTCGGGACAACTTTACAATTTGTATTGATTCGCATCGATACGTAATCGGGTCAACGCAACTCTTCGAGTCAACGACTCAGCATAATGCACCGGGCGGAGCGGGGCATTACAGTTATCTCCCTCTTTCTTCTTCTCACCGTCGTTGTATCTTTTTGTAGGCTGATTGCGACTGTACAGAACTTTTGCTGACGCCTTCCTCAGGCTAAATTATTCCACTTGTAGCATTGCCTCAAAGGCCTGAGGATATGTCTCACATTCTCGGTTCAGTACACTCAACTGAATGTCATCGTTCAGACCTTGGACAAACCGATTTATACGGGCCTGCTCTGTTGGTAACATAATAGCAGCAAAATTTGCTAGTTTAGCAAATTCAGATTCATAATCTTCCACGGATATGCTCCCTTGCTTCAAAGTGATGAAGTCATTCTCCATCTTCTGTCTGATAGCGGAAGGAAGATACTGTTCCAAAAATACTTTCTTGAACGAGACCCAAAAAATCTTTCCACCCTAGTAGTTGTGAACAACTCTGGTTTCTTCGTTTTCCACCAATCCTTTGCCCGCAGCCGTAGAAGCAAAATGGCATAAACTACCTTCTTGCTACTCGAAACTCCTACGAATGCGAACAGACTCTCCATTTTATCAATCCAGTCCATCACCTTATCGGGTGATGTCCTACCTTCAAATTTTGGAGGTTACGCGTCTAAGAAGTCCTTTGGCCTAAAGGAAGAGTGTCTTTATGCCGGCTGGGATTCGTCACCCTCTACGGGCTCAATCTCGGGCGTTCCCGTTGGTTTGGTTGCTGCGGTGGTATCTCGATTTGCCGCAAGCACAGTTACAAGTTGGGTCAAGGAATCCAACTGCTTCTGTTGGGCCTCCAGTCGGGCATGTTGCATTTGGCCACGCTCCTTATTGTCTTGCCTCTATAGTTCCAACAATGTCATGATCCGTTT
The DNA here is from genome assembly GCA_029216955.1 of Iris pallida. NCBI lineage: Eukaryota > Viridiplantae > Streptophyta > Magnoliopsida > Asparagales > Iridaceae > Iris > Iris pallida. The sequence goes on along the minus strand of JANAVB010031019.1, from coordinate 954,120 downwards.
TATCGGATCTGTCGAGACAGCTGGTCGAGGAGGGGCCATTTCGCTACAAAAGAGTATAACTTCTGTCAGTCTCATAAAATATTATGGACTTATTGTATGGGGTATTGGTTTTCATAACTCAAAATCGAGAATTTTGAAAGCCATCAAAATACTTTATATACTTTTTCGAAAATGATATTTGCAAGAGGCCAAGGACGTAAAACTGTGCTCTGATACCACTTTGTCACGCCCCCGATCCCGCTAGGGTCGTCCGTCTTGCCAGGATCCCTGCGGAATCGTTCGTCCTCGCTAAGGCGTGATGCCGTGCAAGCCTAAGTTGCACTTACACAAGGCCATTTACCTGCACAAAATAACTAGTCAAGCAAAAACACACGCACGCACCTATCCATTGCAGAAAATCAAATATTGGACACGGAGATTTGAAATAGAAATACTTCTTTTATTAATAACTTGGTAGGAATACATATACAAAGCTTTGCAAACTCAGATTGCCTTATCTTGGCAACATAATTCTATTTGAAGCTCACTTTTGAAAATAGTCGCAATGCCCATACATGATATTCCTTTATTACATGCTGGAAAGTAAAGACACCTTCAAAGGAAAAGGAAACTTGCAACTTGACTGGAAAAGAAAATGAAGCTTCGAGGCAGTCCACAGCTCTAATGGGCTAGATGAGCTTTAGAGCCTCAGTTGAAATCTCCATGTCTCCTTTGCTTTCTGAAAAAGATGCCCACAACGTGGGTCAGCACACATCATGTACTAGCGAACGGCTCTTCGTCGAAACTCACAAATATCTGCACTAATTCAACATGTGAAGCTACATATTTACTAGTGCTCTTTCTAGTTGTCTAGGTTCTTTTTAACATTCATAAGAAATAAGACAGAAGAATATATCATAACCAACTTACCCATCGCCGACAGTCATCCCTGCACAAAACAGGTTAGCACAATTTGCATATGATATAAAGGTATATTGTTTAACTCTGCATCTCTTGTTAGGTTACAATGCACTCTTGATTTCATAAATGTACCTAACTATATGTTGGTCCACGGGTCGCTTCCCGTAATTAGCTGCTGTGACACATGGGTTCAGCTCGTCGCTATTTGGACATTGATACAACACTCGAGGTTTCTTGTACCTTGAAATGTCTAGACAATCTTCCCCAGGCCGAGCGATTCCAGGCGCCCCCAGAACTGCCCGAGAGATCTAGTTTCCTTGTATACAAGTTGTCCAGGACCTATACATACTCTGTAAGGCGACTGTTAGGCAACACATATATTTATGCTTTGCTTTGGGATAATTCTCTTTGCTGTGGCAATGTATACAAGTCCATCTGTACACATCTAAACATTTAAAGCATATTAATAGGCAACAGATATTATTCACATGGAAACAGATGAAGCGGCAACATATAATCTAGCATATGATTCAATTCATTATCTTCTCTTTATCTTTTGTTATTGAGGTATCGTTGATCATAGGAACGAGGCAACAGAGTGGACTAAATAGAGATCATTTTATTAGGACGTACAAATAAATGCAAGCCCGGTTAGAGCAACTCACCGAGATGAATCTTAGTTGAGAGAATGAGGGACTTCACGTGCCGTTCAGTTCACACGTCCTATATTGGCACCAACAGTTGACTAGCATACTTCGGTCACTTTCTCTCAAGATTCGGAATGAATGCAAAATGCGATAAAAGCGAACAATAAAAACCAATCATCGAAAACTAACCCGAAAACGCATTCATCAAAACCAATCAGCGAAAGAAAACATCCAACAAAACTCTTGGATTCATTTTAATAGAAGCCAATCCATCAATTGGAAAAGTTCATTGCATTTCATCCGTGATCAATCGATACCAGCAAAGGTTTCCCCAAATACTCAGTTCAAGACTGAGTCAGGAAGTAGGTATTATATAGTGGACCACGAGGAGCGGGGCACTACACTTTTCACCCAATCAGCGACTCGAGCAGAATGAGAAAACGCCAAAGAGCGTTTTCCTTAATTTAGTGATTTCTTATTAAGTTTCTGACTTGATGACGAAGAGGGAACCACTAAACTATGTTTGCCATTACGTTGCGCCAATGCAGAAATATGTGCAGGTTGCGCTAGAGTAGGAACAGGCACAGGTTACACCAGGAAATAAAAGGCCAAAGGGCACTTTCCTTTGTTTTGTCCAGCAGAGGAACTGGACATATTTTTGTCCGAGTTCAGAACTGGAGGAGCAGAGGGAGTAGCCAAAAGGCTCTTTCTCTTAGGATGCGCCAAGGCAGAAATGTGCGCAGGTTGTACCACAGCAGGAACATACATAGGTTGCCCCAGGGAGGAAAAGGCCAAAGGGTGCTTTTCTTTGTTTTGGACAACAGTGTGTCGAGACGAAGACTCCTTCGATTTTAGAATCGGAGAAGTGGAGGGGTTAGCCAAAAGACTGTTTTCCTTAGGTTGTGCCAGGGCAGTGATCGGTGAAAATTGCACAAAGACAGCAGGTTGTGCCGTCGAGGACTTAGGAGTCCAGACAGAGCGCGTCTTGATCTTAGCTGTGGCAGTAGTGCGCTTGGCACCTCCAGCATTGATCATGGCATCGTAGGCCGTCTGGTCGACTTGAACGACCAGGGTCTTCTGTGTCTTGTCGATCGACGCGGTATCACATTGAGTTGTCACTTTCTCGTCGGAGGAGAAAGTTTATCCCCAGCAGAGTCGCCATTTTGTTTGCAAAAAACAAAAGAGGATGGATTTCTACAAACTGAGAAAGTGTACAAAAAAGTACAATTAATTTCTGGAGAAGTACAACTATAGGAATTTAATCAAAAGACGATCACTTTATCCTTTGGACGATGTGATATCGAAGACACGAGCCTCTGGAGGATAAAACAGCACTTTAGCAGAAGATTATGATCATTCGTGATGCTTTTAGACTGATTTGAAACTCTATTTATAGAGTTCTTTGAAATAACTATTTAGCAGTTATTCTGGGTTGCGCGCACTTCAGGTTGCGTGCCTCTTGTTCACTTGTACGAGCGGTTACACCAACTGCTGTAGACGTGTGGTATCGTTTGAGTGAGATGCACGTGGTCGTAGGCAGTATAGTAGGCACGTTATGCGAAGTTAGTGGCTTGCGCACCATGTCACCCTGTTCTGAATATTGTTTGATCACCTTGCGAAAGCTTCATCAGGTTGTGCGGGGGCGCAATGTAGCAACTTGCGCAAGCGGTTACACTAACTACTGTGGACGCGTGACATCATTTAAGTGAGATGTGCATGGTCGTGAGCAATATAGTAGACACGTTCTGCGAAGTTAGTGGCTTGCGCGCCATGTCACCCTGCTCTGGATATCAACTAGATCATATTATGCAAGCTTCATCAGGTTGTACGGGGTGCAATGTAGCAACTTGCACCTGAGTTCAATCTCGTGCACCCTGACACGTTGTACAAACTGCTAGCTGACCAAATCTTTTCGAGCGTCGGGTTGTGCGGAAGTCGAACAGATTTTCCTTGATATACGTGTTATAAGTTATCAGGTAATAATGATGCTGTTATAGTCTTTCGAGGAAACTGCCATGTGTCTTTCGTACAACCTGAGATTGGCGTAACCTGAGATGGGCGCAACCTGATGTGGCACAACTTGATGTAGGCGCAACCTGATATGGCGCAACCTATTGATATAATGCATTTTAATGACTTCTGGGTGAGTAGCATAGCTTAATTTTTAGCCTCTACAGTACCGTCGATGAAGGCCGTACAATATCTGCAATTCCTCCTAGGCCGACACAAACCCGACGCCCTAGGATCGTTCGAGGAATTCACCTTGCGTACAAGTTCTCCAATGACCATGCAAGACTTAACTCGATCTACCAAGTCCTTCCTTAATCATGACCATGCTTTCCAACTTTCTATCGAGACTCCCAAGTTGCAGGACCGATCTCGACGACAACCAGTAGCGTGGACTTCCTTATCGAGACTCCTAAGTAGCGGAACTGATCTCGTGAACTTCCTTATCGAGACTCCCAAGTAGCGGGACCGATCTTGTGTACTTCCTTATCGAGACCCCCAAGTAGCGGGACCGATCTTGTGAACTTCCTTATCGAGACTCCCAAGTAGCGGGACCGATCTCGTGACTTCCTTACTGAGACTCCCAAGTAGCGGGATCGATCTCATGAACTTCCTTATCGAGACTCCCAAGTAGCGGGACCGATCTCGTAACTTTCTTATCGAGACTCCCAAGTAACGGGACCGATCTCGTGTGCTTCATTATTGAGACTCCCAAGTAGCGGGACCGATCTCGTGACTTCCTTATCGAGACTCCCAAGTAGCGGGATCGATCTCGTGTACTTTCTTATCGAGACTCCCAAGTAGCGGGATCGATCTCATGTGCTTCCTTTGTCCGTGACATGCTTTTCACTAAACCAATTGTGGCTCGTACCTTAGGCAAACCTTGTTCTCTAGGCAACACTATCGCTCAAGTCACGTACTTTATATGACGAGCCTTGTTCTCGTGGGACTATGTGACTTGACAACCGTAGACAATAGAGGATAGTGCTTGTTATGACTTCGATAGCCCAGCAAAACTCTTATCTATCTTATTCGGGTAACGACTTGACGAGCAAAGGCTACGCCAAGCTTCGCAACCTGTGTCACGACCCGCTCCCGCTTTTCGGGATACGAATACGTGGCCAAGTCCAGCCTACGCCGCAGCATTGGCGGTAGTACGCTGTCTGGGCTCAATATAAATCTCAAATATATCTATTTTGCTCATTCACAATAATTATTTTAATTACAATTGCAATGATACATTCAAATTTGTATACAGATGCAAACCTGCTACATGTGACTACTCTTAGCTAGAATCTACGGTTGGCCTCCAATATAGCTCTAACTCCACGCAAAGGAACCCAAAGCAAGAGAGAAGTAATCGAGAATAGTCATCAAGAATCTGTCAACTGAAAAATGGTTATCCAGTCAGGATTGGAGCAAGATCACCATAACACTACATTACACAATATATTATACAAGCATGAAGGAATGATAAATGGAATTTAACTGAAGATAAGTATAGGCATGACATTGTATGATAAGAAAGTACCTTTAAGACATGATAGTAATATAAAGGTAGACTTGACATACCACTAAGACATGATGACAATAAGAAGGTAGACTTGACGAAAGAAGAACAATAGACAACAGAGCAATAATAATTAAGTCACGTGTACTGTGTGTTTTAGAATACCAACTTTCAGCATGTAGACGGCTTGGGATATCCGTCAGTCATACGTGTGGTACATGACTGATATTATGCAATCAATATATAGGGAGTTTGTATTCAATTCGTTGACCACATGCTTACTTGTTGTATTCCCCCGTCCGACTCACTCACAATACATGTCCACTACGATAAACATTAGCAATACGTTAAATGTAATCAATAGAAAACAATGAGTAAGGCATGAACATGTATGTATATCCAACCGATTCTAACTCTCGTGCACAATAGTAATCATGAACAACGACAATCATGAACCATAAAGGAGTAATAGTGAAAAGACGACACGAAGATACATGCAATATAAAATAATAGAAACATAGGTCATAGTGATACTTGCCTCGGTTTGATTTGAAGTTGACTGGCACAATATTGTCATGTCGGCACAGAAATAGTCTCAGAAGTTAAAGCTATGCGAGATAATTTTAGATGATGAGACAGGCCTCTAAAATAAAAACAAAAAATAAAATATTTTGGAAAATTGTTGAGAAAATATATGATGTGTACTTTTTTATCAGCGTTCCGAAACTTCAAAAGGATCGTGATTTCGATTCCTAGTTCTTCCGGAATCTCGAAAACACCGAAACGTGTCAAATTTCGGACAACTGACACTCCACGAATTTTTCAGAAATTTAGGTTACAATTATTTGAAAATAAATTTTATATTCAGAAAATATACCTCGAGACGGTTACAACAAAAAAACTGGAGGTCAAACGGAGTCCGGAGTTGGAAGTTATGACCCTTCGAAGTTGGTAAAATATTTGAAAATGAAGGCTGAATTTATGACGAATTTGGGGTAATTATGACAAAAAAAGAGAATTTTTTTGGAAAAGAAGGTATGAGAGATGATTTTATTTTATAGGTTCAATATATATAGATAATGGAAAGAAATTAGTGAATTAGGACAATGATTAGAACTCAATCAATAAAGATATGATTAGAATTACCAACTAATTTAGATAGGAATATGATTAGTTCAAATAAGAAATAATCTATATAATACTAGATATGATTCAAATAGGATTAGAATTTCTAATGGACAAGTCTCTCCATAAATTTAAATCAAATAAATTATTTAAATCCAAATCATATGAATTCAAATCCAAATCTAAATCCAAATCAAATTCAACATAATAACTTTAAAAATAAATTTAATGTTTATCAAAGCAATTTAAATCATATAATAGATAAATCTTTAAATCAATAATATTCCAAATCTAGATTAGATCATTCTTAATGCCACAATTAGTCACCATAAGTATTTTAAATAATGTTTGATGTTATCAAATAAGGTAAAATATATTTTATCAATCTAAATTATATTCAAAATAAGTTACTGAATCTTTTTATTGCTCCAAAAATAATCATGATTTTCAAATTATTTTCGAAACCGATATTTATTTTTTTGAAAATCCAATAATAAATAACTTTATAATTTCAATAATAAAATTTCAAGAACAAATATTTATTAAAACTAAATAGTACTTTCAAACTGTTAATTACAAACTATATTTTGAAATGCAGAAAAAATAGTAAATATCTTTTACAAAGTTTTAAAAATAAATTACTTTCAAACACAATAAAATAAAATAAAATAAAATAAAATAAAATAAAATAATTTGAGAAACAGGGGTTACAACTTGGAAACGTGTCGTGCACGCGTTCGACTTGAACAACCAAGCTCTTTGGGTGCCTAGACTTAAGCCACAAGTCGTGCAATACGACTTAAATCACGGGATAGGTGAAGGCTATGCCAAGCCTTGGACGACGGGACCGTGCATGCTTAATCAAGCATTCATGCGGGCGACGCCTATAACTTAGGCTAATTCCGACATTGTGGCAACTTAGCAACTTAGGCCAATTTCCTTCTCCCAAGCCACGAGACGAAGGACCGAGTGTCATTTTGAAAGCACGCTGAGCAAACTTCTAAGCAGACCGTGGGACCGTTTTCCATGTTCTAACATATTTTGACCCGTCGGGATTATTCCTTTAGCTATGTGGATGCGTCTCTTTTATTATCAAGCCTAACTTATGCAAGTTGAAAACATGCGATTTATTATGTGAAGGCTAAGATGAGGCAAGTTCACCGAAACTACCCCACCAGAGCGAGGAGTCACCTCGACCGAGCGGGTCTTCGAGCAGCCATTGCAAGGCTATGTTTGAACGCCGTCGGCATTTTCGTTTCCCCAAAATACATGCATTTCAGCCAAGCCGCATGATAGTGAATTTGTCATTCTCACTCGAGTCGTATCGTGCACATATTCAGGCGTCCCTAAAATATATGCATGTCAGCCGAATCTCAGGAGGGGTATTCCCATATTCTTGATTCACTCTATCCATCCATACCAATCCTCAAGATCAATCTTTCGAATGCTAACTCTTGAAATAGGGACGTCTCGCCTAACCGCTAGGCCATTTCTCAAGGCTAAAGTCAATGTCAGGATTGGAATCATAGTTCCCCAACAATAATGCCAATACTGATCCCAATCCTAGGGTCAAACTAAGTTGATAGTACAGGATTTTTCTACCAAAGCTCGCATCAATCAGATTTCTAAACATCGAGCATGCTCACCTGATTCGCATCAAGGCATTCGTTGCGCAGATTCGAATCCGTTCAAATCACCAATTTGTATAGTCTATTCCTTCTGACATGTCGACATAATTCACATACCATTCTAACCAATTTATGTATTCGATCACGAGGTCGTCTAGCACAACAATTTGTCATGCCCCAATCTCACTCAAGTTCAATTATCTACGTTGGACATTAATCAACATGCCACATTCTCGCAGGATAACCATCCTTATTAGAGCGTAACTCTTGCTTGAGTCTAGACTAATTCATTCTTGATACGCGGATTGGACCTACTCAATCCTCAAGTTCAATTTTTAAGCACACTGAGTCATTTTCGAGTCCACCTTCGCATCAAACCACAAGTCCAAGCAATCATATTGCCATGCCATACAAGTTCGATCACCCCCGCTGTATGAATCACCATACCAGCGCTCACGCGGAGTAATCGCCCTAATCCGACGTGACGCATATGCGAGGCTGGAGTTGTGCTCATATAAGACAAGAACGTCAACATTGTGGTTATCATCGAAGCAATCCAAATATTTTATTTTCATCCAAGCCAAGATCTCAGTTCGATAGTCTGTTTGTCATTCGTTCAACTAGAAAATCTTTGAGCCAAGTCTATATTTTCCTCGACAGATTTCAACATCCCGAGTATAGCATCCATCGAAAATAATATTTTACACGATCATCATTCCTTGAATCAGAGTACCTCCGAGTTATCGCACATCGATCTTTGATACGCCTCAATACCATCGATGATGTACGTAACCTGACGATCTTACTTTGTAACGAACTCCGATTCGTGCAACTGATACTATTATCTGATTTGGATATACCACAATTCCATTCGGCCAAATCCGAAATCATAAGTGCGATCCTCTAGGTTTTCTCGATCAAGACATTTATTTTTATTCATCGTTCTGAATCCTGATTCAATATCGTTTCCTAACACGTTTTGCCCATTCACAAGTTGTCCGAACGATATCTCATTTGGGACATTCGAAATCACGACCAACTAAGCGTGACGCGTTCGAAGGCTTTGTGCGATCGCATCGCCTTGCCGACATACTCGTTGTTACCCCTAGTCCTTAATTTTTGTTCGAATGATTTCTAAGATGGACCATACACCACTCAAGATTCGAGCAATCCGATTTAGTCCACAATCACATTCGCATTATTCGCTAATACATCTTTCAGATTAGTTCGACGAAACTCTAGCGTAATCGCTCACGTTGTCTCGATAGTCTAAGTCTCGTATATTTCTAAAGATTGTCCACATGTAAATCATATTTATGATTAACGCATCTCGACGTACTAAGTCGTTCGGACTATTCCTCCAAATCTAAACCAATCTTCCATGTACGCCTAAGCATTAGTCCAATAGTGTTTCTATCGATATTCACTCTAAGTATATCTCCGTTCCCGACCGAGCGATACTTAATATCGCTCGCAATTCGTTAGCACCATAAAGTCTAGGTGCACGACACGCGGCACAACTTAGCCAAAAGGCTGTGTGCATAGCTATCCCGTACGGACTATACTCTGATTTTGCACGCTCATTTGCTAATGTCGACGTAGGACTATTTAGGCACGCACGCAACTTGCTAACTTTAGCATGTGTTTTCTATCAACTCAAGTTTGACACCGTTTGGCACAAAGGCCATCGCCTACCGATGCGTTCGATTGAACACTTGTACGAGCTTTTGAAAATATTTAGACTTATTGTATGGACATTCCACAGAATATCGAGAGAGAGCACACACTTCTTTTTCCATGAATGAGCTTTCAAACTGAGAGAATCGACATGAAGTCCAAGGACGTAAAGCCGTGCTTTGATACCATTATGTCACACCCCGCTCCCGTAGGAGCGATCTTTCTCACTAAGGCATGATGCCGCATGAGCCTAGATTGCGCTCACGCAAGGCAGGTCCATAATGGCCGATTACAGGCTAAGCGATGGGGGTCGTCGCACAGAAGTCCCAAGCAGAAACATTGGATATTCAGCAGCAGAAATTTGAAAGCAAAACACAAGTCATGTAAAATACTTTTTTATTGATATTGAACAAGGATTACAATATGGGCGCAATGCCAGATTGCAAGTCTCTCAGGCTCACTTTTCTCTCATATTATAAGTGACTCTGCTCTCTCTCTTATTTCTCAATACAAGCTTCAAGGCGACGAGTGGCAGATTCTACAAAATGGCGATGTCCACACATTATATCCCGTATAAGTCCTGACTCCATACGGCCGCACGTCTCGAAATTCCAAGGAACTCCGTGCCTCGATGTATCTAAGCGAGTTCCGCACCATAGGGCTTCTACCTGTTCCTGCACATAAAAATTGTGTAGGTGTCAGTACTCAACTGTACTAGTGGAGTGAGCTCCTCGCCCACCCATACAAAACCGACACATTTATTTACTTTGTGCAGCTTAATCCCTTTTTGATTGTCTTTCTAGTCTTGTCTAGGATCAATTTTAGGACAAAGACGTCTTGGCCTATTCTTGGCAACACAACGACAGGGTCATGCTATACTCTATTCGTGACTTCAATATGTTTTCAAGGCAGTGCCTCACCAAGTGGAAACTTATGCCAACTCAACCGTGCCAAGAACTTTAACTTATTTTATATGTCTCTAGACCATTCTCGTACCAATAACGTCAACAGGATGACTCGTACTGGTCATGCCAATACACTTGCTCGTGCCTTAAGATCGAGGCCGTGCCTCCCAAGGTTCAACCAGACTTAACCAACTTGCCTTACGGCCCATCCTGACTTAACTCGAGACGACTCGATGACGACGACACATTCATGTCGAAGCACGTGTCCTTGCTATAGCCAAATATTAGGCTCTAGAATGGTGTTGCAACCGTGCACACCCAACTCATGCCAATTTAATATTAGCGCTTGATATAAGCATACCTTGTTAACCCAACTCGTAACATCCTAGTACTCGACGCAATCCAAAAGCATATACATGGATAGTCGTTGTTATGCCTACACATCTATATGAGTGGTCACTAGCAATGTCAAGCTATCCTGGATCTTTGTATACGGTGACCATCCGCGTGCGAGGTACAAGCTCCCACCGAATGACCCATAGCCTATATTGTAACGGTTTACTTCAATCGAGTCGTACCGTCGATGAAGTTCATACAATATCTACAATTCCTCCTAGGCCGACACGAACCCGGCGCCCCAGGATCGTTCGAGGAATTCACCTTGCACACAAGTTGTCCAATGACTATGAAAGACTCAACTCGATCTACCAAGGCCTTCCTTAATTATGACCATGCTTTCCAACTTTCTATCGAGACTCCCAAGTAGCGGGATCGATCTCAGTGATAACCAGTCGTGTGGACTTCCTTATCGAGACTCCCAAGTAGCGGGACCGATCTCGTGAAATTCCTTATCGAGACTCCCAAGTAGCGAGACCGATCTCGTCTACTTCCTTATCGAAACTCCCAAGTAGCGGGACCGATCTCGTGACTTCCTTATCGAGACTCCCAAGTAGCGGGACCGGTCTCGTAAATTTCCTTATCGAGACTCCCAAGTAGCGGGAATGATCTCGTGACTTTCTTATCGAGACTCCCAAGTAGCGGGACCGATCTCGTGTGTCCTTATTAAGACTCCCAAGTAGCGGGACCGATCTCGTAACTTCCTTATCGAGACTCCCAAGTAGCAGGACCGATCTCGTGTACTTCCTTATCGAGACTCCCAAGTAGTGGAACCGATCTCATGTGCTTCCTTTGTCCGTGGCATGCTTTTTACTAAACCAATCGTGGCTCGTGCCTTAGGCAGACCTTGTTCTCTAGGCGACACTATCGCTCAAGTCACATACTTTATATGACGAGCCTTGTTCTCGTGGGACTATGTGACTTGACAACTGCAGACAATAGGGGATAGTGCTTACTATAACTTTGATAGCCCAGTAAAACTCTGGTCTAACATATTTGGGCAACAATTTGACGAGCAAAGGTTGCGCCAATCTTCGCATCCTGAAAATGTGTCGTGCACGCGTTCGACTTGAACAACCAAGCTCTTTGGGTGCCCAGACTTAAGCCATAAGCCGTACAATATGACTTAAACCATGGGACAGGCGAAGGCTATGCCAATCCTTGGACGACTGGACCGTGCATGCTTTATCAAGCATTCATGCGGGCACGCTTATGACTTAGGCTAATTTCGGCATTGTGGCAACTTAGCAACTTAGGCCAACTTCCTTCTCCCAAGCCACGGGATGAAGGACCGAGTGTCATTTTGAAAGCACGCTGAGCAAACATCTAAGCAGATCGTGGGACCTTTTTTCATGTTCTAACACATTCTGATCCGTCGGGATTATTTCCTTAGCTATGTGGATGCGTCTCGTTTATTATCAATCCTAACTTGTGCATGTTGAAAACATATGATTTATTATGTGAAGGCTAAGATGAGGCAAGTTCACCGAAACTACCCCACCTGAGCGAGGAGTCGCCTCGACCGAGTGGGTCTTCGAGCAGGCATTGCAAGGCTAAGTTTGAACGCCATTGGCATTTCGTTTCCTCCGATTGACTGAGTGGGACGGGGCACTACATATATGATGAAAGAAATAACTATAAAACATGGCACAAAAAAATATGGTGAAACAGTTGGTCATGAACTATAAGGACAAGTAAAGCATGGAACAAGGAAACATAAACATCTACGTGATTTTGAAATACACCATTCAATATGTGATCAGGCTGGTCCACTACACTGAACGATCTACACAGGATTTGCATCCTCACTGTCTACATTACATGAAATAAAATACGGTCTACATTGCATGAAATAAAATACGGTCTACATTGCATAAAATAAAGCACGGTCTACGGGGTTGATCACATATCTACTTAGTATAACTTCCCCACCCGACTACTACACATGGATTAGTCATGACAATAAATCATGAAACACGATAAAATATAACATGGTATCATGACTAAAATCCATATGACACTAACCCGTGTCCCGAACCTGTCAAGAATAAAAATATGTATCACTAATCATGCAATTATAGTAATTAACAATTCTGGAAACAAAACATGAGATGTACTCACCTGAGGTCCTTAGCTGGCGAGATAAACCATCTCGTTGGGTCCAGAATAGTCCGGTTGGCCAAGGGTCGATGTGAAGGAGTTTGAACTTGCAAGAAATAAGAAATAGGAAATGATACGATTAGTCGTGATCGAGGGTTTAACTAATGATTTATCACTAGGTCAAGACAATTTTTTTGTTTATTTAAAAAATACTTATAAACTA